>MCJB01048563.1:0-144509 GCA_002018475.1 Nicotiana obtusifolia
GTGTCACAACTCATTTGACTTCAAAACTTAACGTATGACTATCATCCTATTTAAATACCTCAAAAAAACAAATACCTTCTTACCATGTTAGCAACCTTACGGTACGACAACGCACGAACACACAAGGTGTAACAGTTGGTATATGGCACCAGCGTTCTTTAATCCGAACGGCATTACGGTATAGGAGTAGGTGCCGAATTTGGTTATGAAATAAGTTTTTTCTTGATCACCTGGGTCCATCCTAATTTGTTTGTAATCGGAATAGGCGTAGAGAAAACTAAGTATATCGTGTCCGGTGGTTGCGCCGGTCATTCGATCGATGTTAGGCAAAGGGAAAGAATCCTTTGGACACGCCTTGTTTAAATCCTTATAATCTACACACATCCTTAGTTTATTTCCCTTTTTAGGCACTACCACTACGTTAGCTAACCAATCCGGGTATTTAACTTCCCGGATTGAACCTATTTTTAGAAGTTTGGATACCTCGTCCTTGATGAATGCGTGTTTGATCTCGGACTGTAGCCTTTTCTTCTGCTTAACCGGATGGAACTTCAGATCCGAGCTTAACTTGTGAGTGGTTACCTCTGGTGGGATCCCTGTCATGTCTAGATGGGACCAGGCAAAACAATCGGCATTAGCTTTAAGAAAATTAATAAGATTTTTCCTGAGCTCGGGAGTTAATCCCGTGCCTAGGTATACCTTTCGATCTGGTAGGTGCTTGATCAATATAACTTATTCCAACACCTCGATCGTTGATTTGGTGGCACCAGTGTCATCGGGTGCTATGAAGGATCTCGGACTCTGTAATCATCCTCATCATCCGCTCCGTGCTCCTTCTATTTTTTCGGCTCAGCTGAGGCCGGTATCATTGATTGCTATTTAGTTTCTTCTTTTATGGTCGGTTCGCTGTTTTTTGATGTTGAAACTGGGAGCATCGGGACTACTTCGTCAAAAGCGAACATTTCCCTTACGGCCGATTGTTCTCCGTAAACTATTTTGACTCCTCCCCGAGGAAATTTCAGCTCTTGGTGTAAGGTTGAAGGTACCGCTCTCATGTTGTGAACCCACGACCTTCCGAACAAGGGATTGTACCTAAACTTTGTTTCTTGGATCATCCTGGCAATGTTTACCAGTAAAGTTATCTCACCTTTCGTGGTCTCGCACGCCATGTTGAATCTATTAAATACCTAGACCGCCGGTACGATTTGATCCTGTAACCCTAGTTTCTCTACGTCCCTCGATCTGATGATGTTGGTTGAGCTACCTGAATCAATCAACACACGTTTAACCTGAGATTTATTGATAAGTACAGACATTACCAGTGCATCGTTGTGAGGTTGTACGATGCCCTCGTCTTCATTGCTAAACAAGATAGCTTCTTCCAGGATGTAATCCCGAGTGTGTTTTTCTCTCGTTATAGAAACTTTGGTGCGTTTTATCATCTGCCATTGGGGGACATCAACTCCCCCAATGATCATGTTTATTATGTTCTGAGCCTCCTCTTGTTCGACCTATTTGTTGTTCTCCTTATTTCTGAAGTAGTTTTTGGCTCGCTCGCTTAGGTATTCTCGAAGGTGCCCATTGTTGAATAACCGAGCTACTTCTTCTCTTAGTTGTCAGCAATCTTTATTCCTATGACCGTGAGTACCGTGGTACTTACACACCAAACTAGGATCTCTCTGGGAAGGGTCAAACTGCAATGGTCTTGGAAACTTAGTCTCTTTGATGCGCCCTTGGCCGACACTATCAAACCCGCTCTTGATCATCAGGCCCTGACCACTCGATCCTCAGTCAGTTCTCTTCTCTTTCCTTGTCGAGTGATGCCTGGATCCATTTCCCCTTCGATACTCGTTGTATGGCTGATATCAATCTCGGACCGGCCTCGGCTCTTTATCAATGGTTCTTTTGGACCTATCATTGGTTTTGATGGGGTAAACAGATCCCGAAGGGGCCCTAAGTTGGCCGTCTTCAACCCTGATCTTTGATTGGTATCTGTTGTGGACGTCGGCCCAGGTAACTGCTGGGTACTCGACCAAGTTTTGCTTTAACTGTTGAGAGGCCATGGAACTTCAGGGGTTGAGCCCTTGAGTAAATGCCTGAATGGCCCAATCATCCGCAACCGGTGGCAGATACATCTGTTCCATCCGAAACCTTGACATGAACTCCCTAATCATCTTGTTATCCCTCCGCTTGACCTTGAAAAAGTCTGACTTCCAAGTCTCGACCATGATGGCACCGACATGGGCCTTTACAAAAGCATCTGCAAGCATAGCAAACGAGTCCATAGAATTAGGAGGCAAGTTATGATATCATATCATTGCTCCCTTGGATAAGGTTTCCCCAAATTTCTTCAACAAAACCGACTCGATTCCGTCGTCTTCCAAGTCACTCCCTTTGATTGCGCATGTATAGGAGGTTACATGCTTATTTGGATCCGTGGTCCCATTATATTTAGGAATGTTAGGCTTTCGAAACCTCTTCGGGATCGTCTTGGCGCCGCGCTCGGGGGGAAAGGCTTCTGAATAAACGTTTTAGAGTCTGGCCCTTTAAATATCAGAGGCGCTTTAGGGATTTGATCGAACCTACGTTATATGTTTCTACATTTTTGTCATTGGTCTCAATCTTTTTCCAAACTCCACCCCTTTTGTCAATTCTTCGAGCATCTTTAACACCTCGGAAGGTTCCCTGGATCTAAATTCGCTCCGTTCAACGACAAGTTGTTCATCCCTCCAAGTATTTTCCTGTGACTGCTCGAACTCGACCCTGTTAGGGGTGTGGCTCTTGTTTTGTAACTGTGCTATCGCCGCTTGCTGAGCCTGCAACATTTCAAAAATCAACCGCAGGCTCACCCTATCACCTTTGCCTTCGGGTGTCTCTAGAGCCACTGGCTGGGGTCCCCCGCGAACGCTGTTTTCGTGTGTCACACCTCCTTTTTCTCGAGGAATAGGAATTTTTTCCAATTAAAGTGACATTATTCGAAATGGGATTATTTATTTAATTTTTCAGAGTCGCCACTTGGAATAATTCATTATGGTGTCCCAAGTCACCGGTTTATTTTAAAATTCGAGGAAAGTTGACTCTATTTATTGGTCTGCGAACACAAAAGACCTGGTAGGGAATTCTGTTAACCTGGGAGAAGGTGTTACGCATTCCCGGATTTCGTGGCTTTAACACGGTCACTCAACAATTAATACTTGGCCTAATTATCTTATTTAATACATATTTAAAACCTCTTATGCATTTTTAAACTCTTTAACCTCTTTTAATAGAATTTTAATCGCTTTTTAGGATTTATGGAGTTTATCTGAATAAGTCGCGATGTCGCGCACTTATTATTTTTACACATTGCGAATCGCACTTATTATAAGAACTACTAAAGTTGTTGCACACAACACCGTTGTTAGTTTAAAACATTTAACAGATAGGAAATCACACATTTGGAATGCAATGCACTTGGACAGTTAAACGTTTCTAAAATATTTTTTCCTTGACTGCGTGTTACATCCCGGCTTTCACTATCTCTTTTACTCTATAGCTCTTTTCTTTTATTCACTCACTTCATATCTTGATTTTCTCTCCTCTCTTTTTTCGTGGTCTTTCTCTCTTCTTTTTTTAAATTTTTTTTTTTAAATAGGGCTATGATCGCATCCAATGGGGATTGCTTACGTATCTCACATCCGGTGAGAATCAAACCCATGTAGTTCGGTAAGGAAATGTAAGTTTAAAAAAAATTCCCTATTTTTTTAAAAATTTTGGCAGAGTTTCGGGATTTCAAATGTTAGGATTTTCAAAATCGGGTAAATTTCCTCTCACCTACCTCACTCTTTTTTCTCAATTATTATTTATTTTTTATTCTAAAAGCCGATCAACATGCGAACCAAGAAAAATAGGTGCACAAGTAGGACGTAAAATACATCAAGATGGTCTTTTAATTTTGGGTAAACCTGTCCTAGACGGACCCAACCCCTGTGTTGAGTTCCCAAAGTCAAATGCACGTGATGCAAACAAAAGTTCCTACTAGGGATCCTTGTATGAGGCAATGTTATTCTTGGTTTGAATCCTGGAGGTGTGTTGTTCTAGACCTAGCTTACCCGAGCGGACAACTCGAGCCAAGGGGGGGCAAAGTACCGGGGACCAAAAGGCTCTCCGATTTTGTAACTGATCCGATCCTCGTTCTAAATTTAGGGATATGACACTCTAACAGAAAAGAAGCCACGCCAGCGTGCGCTTCCCAGAAGATTTAGAAGACTCAGAAAGAAGAAGGATTTCGTAACAGTTTATACATATTGTTCACAGAATATCAAAGCGGTAAGAAGCGGCATTTAGCACGTTAGGCTCAAAACACGTAAAAAAATTAGATAACAAACAAAAGCCATGTATAACAGTTATTCTAAGCTCGAATTCTGAACCCTGAACCAGAGATTCTGGGTTCGTTCCCCAGCAGAGCTGCCAGAGCTGTCACACCTCCTTTTTCTCGAAGAATAGGGGGTTTTCCAATTAAAGTGATATTATTCGAAATAAGATTATTTATATAATTTTTCAGAGTCACCACTTGGAATAATTCATTATGGTGTCCAAGTCATCGGTTTATTTTAAAATCCCAAATCGAGGAAAGTTGACTCGATTTATTGGTCCGCGAACACAGAAGACCGAGTAAGGAATTCTGTTAACCCGGGAGAAGGTGTTAGGCATTCCCAGATTCTGTGGTTTTAGCAAGGTCGCTCAACAATTAATACTTGGCCTAATTATCCGATTTAATACATATTTAAATCCTATTGTGCATTTTTAAACTCTTTAACCGCTTTTAATAGAATTTTAATCGCTTTTTAGGATTTATGGAGCTTATCTGAATAAGTCGTGATGTCGCGCACTTATTATTTTTATACACTGCGAATCACGCCACGTGAGACGCACCCGCGATTTACAACGTGTTTATTTTTATTATCATTTGAAGTTGTGGTCAAGTCACGTGAGACGCGCACTTGAATTCGGATTTACGTAGCATTGACTATGCCACAGGAACCGTACCCATAGTCATGATGATTTATTTAAACGCGCATAAAGCAAACTACGATTTTTTGAGAACGATATTCTCTAATTACTCGGTAATTCGCTGTGAGGGGCTACCATTTTTGGAAGTTTTTTGTGGGATTGATCTTAGATTCTTGGCAGTTTCATTTGCTGATTAAACTGGACCAATTATCGTTCTATAACTTATATTACATTTCAGTTATATCGGAGCAGATCGGGTACGAGCACGCTTGGGCTAATCGCGAAGCCCTTAATGCATTTACTAGCCCAGTTCGCGAAACAGAACTGGGTATGAACTGGCTTGGGCCAAATGTGAAGCCCTCAGTGTTTGACAGCCCATTTCGTGAAAATAGAATGGGCATGAGCAGGGCGTTAGTGGGATCTAGAACAAAGCCCAGAATCGCCTACCACTTCTGCAAATCATATTTGTGGTAATTAACTGGGCCAGCATAATTTAGGCCTAATTTGTCTCAAAATCAGGCAAATACCAGTAAACATTGCAAATTCCAGCAAAATCTATGACATTCATGATACTACATGCTTAAACACAATAATAGGCAAAGAATTCAACATTGCTGGAATGAAATTTAGTACATTATAGTGACTATTCCTATCAAATACAGCTTCCAAAATATTCAATGTTCATAATACTGTGCATTTAACTACAATAATTGCCGAGGAGTTCGAATCTGTTGGAATTTAGACTTAATACATTTCAGTAGCTATTCCTATTGAATACAGCATCAAAACTAAGACAACCACTATATTAATACACTTATATCTGCATTCCAAATTCCTCTTCGCCGCTTGTAGAAGAATGAAGTTGTTAGCCACACCTTACAGCATTGCATGGAGTCTTTCAATCTTCAAGTTTGATCAACCAATGATCGGACCTGAGGATTGACTGACTTTAGTTCAGACAATATCCCTCAACATGACTGCTTAAATGGACAACTACGAAGCTAAATTCCAAATTAAAGGATAAGTGATCTTCACTCAATATAGCATTTAAAATAACCAAGCAGGGACATACCAACCAATAAACCAGCAAACAGATTCTTTGTAGCAGCAAGCAATTACAAGTGACAGTTTTAATTCTATCAAACAGTTCCCTTAACAGCACAATATAAACAGGAAACAGCAAGCCATTACCCCTTGGATTTCAACTCAACTTAGACTATTTCATAGAACAATCCAAATAGAACTTACTGGAGACATTATAAACACATAAATATAGGCAAAGTCATGAAGTTACAATTCATTCATCATTCACATATTTCAAAGAAGAATTACAGATGAAACTACTACATACCTAGAAGCAGAACTCAAAATAGAAAATTTTGGTAAGGTAGAAATCAGAATTGAAAGGAGAGATTCAGCAGCCAAGACAGCAACAGACTTTAGCAGCTAAAACCCAGCAATTGCTAGAAAGCTACTCCTAATCCTAGAAACTGAAGCAGAGTTTTTTCCAGAATTTCCACTCTCTTTTCTTTCTCTTTTAGCTAAGTTTTCTCTTCGCAGATAGTTTTCTTTTTTAGGGGTTAGTGTGTGTATATGTGTGTGCTCTATCAGCATGCCTACATATTGAGGGCTGGATTCGAGAGAGTCCAATGGGAAAAGGAAAATTTGTCAGCGCCAAATCAGGGTCTGACAGAGGGAAGAATATTTTGTAACTAACATGCCAGCTGCCTTGTTGGCAGTTAGCCCTTTCCTTTTGAGCCCTTCTTCTTTTATTTTTGCTCCTATGGACCCCTAAAGTTTATTTATCTTTCGGGTACAACCCTCGACCCACCTAAATGTGCACTTACGCCCTCGAGACTAACGGGCCTGCCTATCATCCGAGGCAGGTCCCCATTTGACCCTGAGTAAAACAAAATAGAAAATGCAGAGGAATTGAGAACTTTCGAACATGAAACAGTGATTTTTAACACTAAAATGCATATAATTTAACAAATACTTAGGCAAATCCTAACATACAAACATAGAATTAGCTATTTTATTAAAACCTATTATGCTGGTAATAAAAAAAAATGATAGAAGGAGTAGAAGAAAGAAAGAGAAAAAGATGGATGAACCTTACCTAAGAAGAACAGAACAAGCTTTTCGGGTACATTCTTTAACCAGCGGGTCCGAACTCTCTCTCAAAACGAGCCGAAAGTAAAAACAATCCATTGTTGAGAACAATCGATTAATGTGAGTTTCGAGTCGAATCGCTTCTGAAAACTCGAGAATCAACAATTGCGGATTTTAGGGTTTTCAACTTCTTAGATTTAAAATCTGCGGAGTTGTAGGGGTTTTTGGAGAGAACGGTTTTGGGATTAGGAATAAGGAGACGAAGGAAGCTATGAGGGAGTGATTTGGGGTGGATTGGAGGTGGGTCGCAGCCATGAGGTGATTTTCAGGGGCGGCTCGTGAGATCGAGGGCGAGAGAGAGACGAAAGCATCTCTAGGGTTTGTTCGGGGAGAGGGGGGGGGTCGAGACGGGTTCGGATATTTATATAGGGGAGTGAGAGGTGATTTCTGAACCGTTGGATCGAGGGGCGATCAACGGTCGCGATTGAGCATGACCAAGACGGTGTCATTTTGGTCATTAACGGGGCAGACCGGGTATAGGGAATGGGCTGGATTGGTCGCGAAGGGATCTTTGGGCTTAAACCATTTCAGCAATTTGGGCCTTTTTAAACGAGTACGCTCTTAGCCCAGCTTAACGAAATCAGCCTCTTCATTTCCTTCTTTAGTTTTTTACAGAAATGGTCACTCTGCTTCTAATTGCATTTGTTTTACAACAAAGACCTAATTAGCACTTAACTAATTAATTAAATTAATTTATTAAATCTAATGTATATTTTTATGATTTTCATTTATCAATTAAGCAATTTGTATGTAATTAAATCCTAAAAAAAGCAAGTAAAATTCAAAGTGCTATGCAATGAAGAATCAGACATTTTTATGGTATTTTTTATGATTTTGAAATACTAAATATGCACAAAAATGCAACTAAATGTGGACAACTAAATTTTCTAATATTCTACAAAAATCAAAATCAATAAGAAAAATTATTTTTTTTGTAGATTTTGTAGGTATATTTCGTAGGGCAAAGATTACGTGCTCACAGCTGCCCCTCTTTGTTCGAGAACATGCAGAGTTTTTGGGAAAATATAAAGTGAGCAATTACGAGCAATTTTTGCCCATTTGACACTCCATAAATATTTGACCGAACCTTGCTTCCGAGGTTGCCTACATATCTTTGGCTATAAAGGAATCTGGTCAGTGTAGTTCTGGAAGTGTTTGGTAGCTGGGGCTACCGGAGAAGCTGTGATTTTACTGTTGTTGCCACTGTTTTCGCTTGCTAAACTCCTTATTACACCAAAATCAAAAATGAAAAAGAAGCTAAACAAGCCTATTAGCTATGAGTTACAAGGTTACGATATATACGTCTTTCGAAACTTGATCTTGAGTCTTGGTTGCTTCTTCATGCATACTCTGATGTGAACTTTGATGCTCGCTAGCTGCAGGTACAGGTTCATCCTTCTACGATTTCTTTTTATCAAAACATGAATTGCAATGCTCGTGACTTGAAAAGTCCACATCTTTTATCTTCTTCTTCATTTGGGATTCACCTCTTTTCTTTTTCTTTTCTTATTCTGGATTGAGACTTCTTTTCTTTTAGTCATCTCGAACCCTGTGCATCGAGGTAAAACCTACTCAGACACCAAAATAAACAAACGGATGAAATTTTTCTGCCCCAGTTTTCACTAGGAAAATTTCATGAGTTATTTGTGACAAAACTCTATGCTATTTCATTATTGAAAGAAATAAAGGTCGGGAATGGTGTGCCCAGTAAAAAACCTGACTCTTTGGGGAATGATGTACCCTAATAGACAAAATGGAGCCCTAACTAGGGAGTGGGAACTCTACATTAGAAAACAAGACTAGGGAGTGGAGAGCCTATATCTAAAATAACGTCAACTAGGGAATGGAGACCCTATGTTGGAAAAGGAGACTAGGTAGTGGAGACCCTATGTCCAAAATAAAATTAACTAGGGAGTGGAGACCCTATGTTGGAAAAGAGACTAGGGAGTGGAGGCCGACCCTATGTTGGAAAAAAGACTAGGGAGTGGAGGCCCTATCTCCAAAATAAAATCAACTAGGGAGTGGAGAACCTATGTTGGAAAAGAGACTAGGGAGTGGAAGCCCTATGTCTGAAATATCATCAACTAGGGAGTGGAGACCCTATGCTGGAAAAGAGACTAAGGAGTGAGACCCTATGTCTAAAATAAAATCAACTAGGGATTGGAGACCGTATGTTGGAAAAGAGAGTAGGAAATGGAGAGCCTATGTCTAAAATATCATCAACTAGGGAGTGAAGACCCTATGTTGGAAAAAGAGACTAGGGGGTGAAGACCCTATGTCCGAAATATCATCAACTAGGGAGTGGAGACCCTATACCCAAATAAAATCAACTATGGAGTGGAGACCCTATGTTGGAAAAGAAGACTTGGGAGTGGAGACCCTATGTCTAAAATCAAAATCAACTAGGGAGTGGAGACCCTATGTTGGAAAGAGACTAGGGAGTGGAGACCCTATATCTAAAATAAAATCAACTAGGGAGTGGAGACCCTATGTTGGAAAATGCAGCAAGGGATTGGAGACCCTATACTACCATGATTTTGAATTTTATTTCTTTCTTTCTTTTCATTTTCATTTTATTTTTTAATATATAAATTACAGGAAAGGATTTGGAGAAGACTTCCCTTTTGGATTCGTTGCTGCCGCAGAGTTGTTTCTAGCTCCCATGAAGTTTCCTTTCGGTTGCACCTGCTTCTTGCGAGGTTCACTTTAGGTTGCACCTGTTTCTGTTTTCAAACAAAGAATAATTTGTCTGTTTGAAATGGTGGTTGGTTTTGCGGCCTTGAGCGTTTTAATCACTTGATATTGACCCAATCATTGATGACGAATTCATGCTGTAATTAGTTGTTTTCCTGAATATCAATTGCATTTTGGTCCCGGAGAACCTTTGTTTTTTTTCCAAAGTTTTCCACGACGGTTGGTCACGTGGGACCTAACCTTTGCAACTTTATCTTGCCTTTGTGGGCATTCCTTTTTTCCATTTTTAACTTCAGAGCATTTTGGGAATCCTTGGCTTTTCAAACCTTGCCAAGATGGTTAGTCACACAGGACTCAGCCTTTCAACTTCACTTTTGCCCTTATAGGCACTTCAATTTGACTTCTCTCTTTCAAGAGTTTTGATTTCAACACATCAGCCACCATGGCTAGTCGGGATTAACTCGATGCCCCTGCCGAGGTTGGGTACCTTTTTTACACATTAGCTTGTATCGAACGAGAACCCTGTGAATCAGTCTTGCCATCCCTTCTTTGCCTTACTTTTGGAACAGAGTTAGGCCGAAAGGGATTTAAAGAAAAACAAATAATGGAATAGACAATGAATTTAGACAAGAAACATCCCTTCCGGAGGAAAGGAAAGAAGGACTTATCTTGAGTGCATGCGGTACTTCAATGAACATGACATTCCTTTTAGACTGGATGCCTGATCAGTGTAAACCGTCCGACTCTCAAAAATTTACCACAACTCTTACCCCGAAACCGAGAGACCTTGCCCAGGACTGTGTGGATGCCAATGGCTGTGAAGATCCTCTTTCGATAAGTAGTGCCCTTGGCGGGTTTTCACCAGCTGACCTCTCTCATTTCTTTTCTCACCATCGCCTTATAGTGCCCTTTGCGGGTTTTCACTAATAAGACTCTCTCATTTTTATGTTCTCTGCTCGTCGTCGCCCTATGGTGCCCGTGAGGGTTTTCACTGATAAGACTCTCTCATTTTATTTCTATCTATTTTGGTTCTATCAGGTTTAAGTGACTGTATCTTCCAATTCTTTGAACACTCTCGTTGATTGATTGAAAGGACTTGAAAAGGATTTGGGTAAAAAAGATTTGGATTGAATTACAACTTTGGAACCTTTCAAGCAAAACTGTCGACATCTGCCCCTGTTTCCACTTTTGGGGGACTATGGATTTTTATTTGGTGTGACTGAACCCCCAAGAGAGGTTGCCTACATATCCTTTCGGAATCAAGTTAAACGTAGTTCAAACAACTTTGTTTTTGGTTTTCTTTTTCTTTTTCTTTCTCTTCTTTTTTTTTCTTTTTTTCTTTTTTTTCTTTTTGTTTTGTTTTTTTTTTTGACATCTTCAGGTTCCAAAGATGGTAGTCAAAGAAAAGGTGACAGACTCCACCATCTCCGTCTTAGTAGGGATAACTGATGGCGGATAAATCCACGAATCAGGTCTTATACTGAGCAACGATCATGCTACCTTGCTAAAGGCGCTCAAACTGGCTGCAAAAGTCCTCTCTCTAAGGGAAGGGGATGAACTTCTCTATGAATAGCTGTGAGAACTGAGCCCAAGTGAGAGTAGGTGAACCTGGTGGTCTGCCATGAACATACTTTTGCCACCACCTCTTGGCAGAGCCATACATCTGAAACATTGCGAAGTCAGCTCTTTTGGACTACACTATACCCATGTTGTGCAATACCTCATGGCAACAACTTGGTAAGCTTGTCCATCCTCTTTAGCCACTTGGCTGACATTGCGAATCCCTCTCTGGAATGTGCAACAATAACAGTCTGAACTGCTCCGATTGGTGGAACTGCCGGAGTATGATATTCTTGAGCCATCTGCTATGGAGTATAAGTAGTGGGAGTTTGGGCTCCTCCCCCAGCCTGAGAGACGGCTGGTGCTATGTACACTTAATTTTGATCCTCCGTATTTAAAAATGAACTTCTGCAGGCTTCCTAGTAAAAAAATGATAAAATTTAGTTTTTGCACATTATTTGGCTTTAATGCAATTTACTCATAATTATTCATATTTTCACAAAATATGGGAACTTTTTATCATTTTATTGCATTTAGTTGAATACTATCATTTTTGTGCATTTTTTCTAAATTTCAAATAATTTATTGATAATTATCCTATTTTTCAAATATTAGGATATTCTATCAATTATTATCCTTTTAAAATAATAAAAATTAATAATTACTATAATATTATTATAGTAGTTGACGTTAATACAACAAGATTTATTAATTAAATTAATATTTTCTAATTTATAGCACAATCTAGTAGTTATGTGGAAATCGATGAAATTTATTTTAAAATATAGAGCAAATCCAGTCAAATCATATGTCTTGTCAAGATCTGATGTGACAAGACAGTTGATGCAACCAAACATGTGACATGACGCCTGATGTGATATGCCATATGATGTGACATGATACCCCTTTTACCCAATGGGTAAAGACAACTAGTTTGTCTTCTCCTGTAAGCTAAATTAATTACAAGGATATGCATGCATACATAGATAATAAAAGAAGAGCTGGTATTCGGCCCATGGTTTTGAATTGGTGGGTTTACATTACAACCACATGTTTTTATTTTTACATTGTTCTTTATTTTTATTTTATATCAGGTCGACATATTTTTTGCGTACCCCACTATATAAAATAAACACACACACACACCACACATGGATAAGAGGAGATCCAACTTCCTTTGTTTTTGCACAGTAATAACCAACAAAACAATCTCATTTAAAATCGCACGGAACTACTCATCTTTCCAACATCATATCAACCACACGGAAATATCCATCGTGCCAAACATATCCCTAAGGCCCCAATAATCATCTCTTATTAGGAATAAAGAAGCTCAAGTAGCATGACAATAACATGTATAGATATAGGTTCTTCATACTACGATCAAGTTAAGTATGCAAATAAATCTCAAATACAACACATTAAATTCTTTTTAAGATGTCATATGTTCTAACATGATTTCTAACATAGAAAATCAATTTTATTTGTTATCGAATCAAGTTCAATAAAGGCACAAAGAAACATATAATTTCCCCTCCCGAGCATGCAAAACCTGGCACATGCATATACACTCGTCAACTCGTATATGTCTCACCCTTGTATGTAGAAAACAATATCAATTAGTTAAAAAAATACCCCCAAAAAAGATAGGCAAGACACTTACTGTCATGGCCCAAACTCGGGGAGCGCGACCAGCGCTCAACCGAGTGAACCCGGCTGAGCAAGCCTATTAGATTTCATTCTATCCAAACTCATCCATGAATAAAGAAGAGAAGAACTACATTAGTCAAACACTAAAAAGATCTCATTAACAACGCGCATATCATTTTCATTAGCAGCTTAATTCATAATTTACAAAATATTACAAGTTTATAGATATAATGAAAAACATGTTTGCCAAATACCAGCATTTCTAGTTTAATTTCCCACATCAAACACCACCCACGACCTGTCTACGAAGCCTCTAAGTACAAGAGAAGAGTAGTATGGATGTGCCGACAACAAGGACCCGGCTATACCTCAAAATACACAGTACAACATCAAATGACATCAGGCCCAGAACAGAGTACGACTACCAAAACCTGCTGAATAGGGGAGTAACTGCTAATAAGGACCAAGGCCGCCCCCTGATGAACCACCTGCATCCATTAAAGATGCAGCGCCCCCAGCAAAAAAGACGTTAGTAGATATGAAATAGTATTAGTATGTAAAGCTAAGTGTCCTCTTTCAAAATAGAATGCTAATATAAGAAAGGAAAAAACCATAGAAACAACAGCTCACAATCAACAATATCCAAATGCCAGTTAAAACATAATAATTTTTAGAATGCAAAAATAATATATATTTTTGGTTGGGAGATCATTAGCATCGTTATACCACCGTATTTTTAGCACGGAGTCCGATCATGCCCGATCGGGTTGTCCATCTCCCCACGAATGATGTGGTTTGACATGTGGTGCGAAAAAAACGTGTTACCAAGAGTAGTACCACCATGTGCGCAACATGGCGTTCGATCCCCACCCAATCAGCTAGGCCGCCTTCCCACATATCCCGTGTGGGTTGACTTTTCCAAATCACAGCTATTTTCAATCTCATCCCAATTAAGGGAATAATCTCAATCCACTCCTACACCGGCACGTGTAGTTTCGGGTATGGGCCTTATGACCTACCCTTCCTCAGTTTACTAATGATACTCCCAAAAATAATTTTTTGGTTTACACACAAGGGAAACAAAAGCACAAATATATTTACCTCGTCATCTTTCACATTGTATAAATCTCCACTAGTTGATTCTTTATTCAAGGCACAGTGGCCGTATTTCAAATTCCACACTTTCATATATTTCCTTCCATGGATCGTCATCATAAATATCAGCATATATACTATTCTAGAAATCACAATTTTAAGTTTGTTAGAAATGAAAGCTATAAACACAATAGATTTCTTTCTGAGAAATGGAGTAAAATAATTGGTAATTGAAATACAAGTTAAATATTATATTAGATTTACATTGGATTTGATACCACATAGGTAAATATTATGATGGTGCGTTCATAGGCACAAGTGAGCAAATGTTATCAATTCAAATCAAAAGGTTCTGTCAGAAATTCATCAGTTATAGTCCCTTGTTGAGAATTTAGGGAAGCAAGTGGGAAGTACTAGCCTAGGGTTATAACTCAATTCAAGGACATAATTATAGAACTCAATTCCTCAAGAGGTTGTAAGTAAGATAACTGTGATAAAGAGGCTTCACAAATGATATGCCTCATTCAAAGAGTAGATACAGAGAATGGCTCATAAAGCTGTTCCGCTTCTATCCCAATTTCCATAGTAACATAAGGAATGACATATGACAAAGTGGAACCGGGATCAATAAGGGCATATACATCATGAGATTGGACAGTCAATATACCTGTAACCACATCTGGAGAAGCCTCCAACTTTTGACGCCTCCTCATAGCATAAAACCTGCTAGGCCTTCCCAAGCTTTAAACACCACCCTTAGCTGCTCCATGCCTTATGGGCGGTATAGTGCCTCTAGCTGAGAGAGGCGCTGTGGATGTAGTACCTGCATAACTGGATGGTTGTGTCGCACCCCCGCCCATGCTCTGGCGAGACGAATGACAATCTCTCTGAAGGTGACCCCTCATACCACACTTGTAGCATATATTGGTACCATAGTGACATACTCCCGAATGACATCTCCCACACTTCACACAATGGGGATGAGGTCTGCTAAACTAACTTGCCCGACTGACCTGATATTCACCCTTTTTGCATACATCATAAGCATCCCTCTTATCCTTCCTCCAGGCCTCTAATGCGGGAGTAACAAACCCCGTACAGGCTTGCTGTGTGGCCTCTGAAATTTCCCAAACCTGCCACCCCAAACATGCTGCTGAGCACACTTACAACACGACACCAAATATTCTTTCCCGCACATCGGGCAGATCGGGATGGGTGTACCCAACCTAGGACATTTGTTCTTCTTGTTCCCCTCCCTTTCAACAACCATAACATATTTTATGAGTCATCCAACATTTTCCCAAGTGACACTTCTTGCAAATCAAACTATCCGGTTCATTTACACCAACAACACTCTTCCGTTTCTTAGATTCTCTAACCACGAGATCCAGTGTTGCAGTGACATTGGTAGGAACAAGGACACTTCCCTTGGCAACAAGTTCTTCCAATCCCTCCATGGCTCGACGCATTCTCCCAACGAACTCTTGTGTTGTCTCCCCCCCAGATTCAATGGCGGGGTCATTCCCTCCGTGCTACTTTGATCTCGTAGATTACTCATATGGAAAATGAGGCATAACGAGGAAATTAGCTTTCCATTTTGAGCTCTATCGCACGATATGGAGTATCAAAGAAGTGTGAAATTCCTACAAGGCTGCCCACTGATGAACCTCCTGCATCCATTGAAGATGCAGCATCCCCGGTAAAAGGGACGTTAGTACATACGGAATAGCACTAGTATGTAAAGCTAAGTGTCCTCTTTCAAAATAGAATGCCAATATGAGACCTCTGCCAAACACGCCTCAAAACCTCTCCGTACAGGGCGACTAAAGTGAACAGTGCCATTGTCGAGCTCAGATGCTCGATTCTTCGTCATCAGTCGGTGGAAAACCACCGGAACGGCCCCAAAATCGTCTTGATATGGCGCATCATCCCCAACAAACAGCATCTCAAAACAACTACTCAGCAGCTATAGATTTTCAAAAGAGCAGAAGGATTACTGTAGCGCAAAATAGCCTGGGAGTTCCAAACATTTGCTCGATCGGTTATGGACCAAATCGACTCATTCTAAGTGCTGGAGATTCTTCTCCAACCTCACTCCGACCTCCTCTCCAAAACTTGGAAGTTTCCGCCGTTGAAATCAGCAGCTCCGACCAACTGAATTGTCCCCCAACTGAATTGTCCAGAAATGCATCAGTTGGCCGCGACTGAATTTGTACTAAACCAATTGGTTCAGGACCAATGCCAAAAGAATCCTGATGTTCAGGAGATTGTTTCCCCTCCCCCCCCCCTCTCAATTCCAATTTCCGTTGAATCAATCTCCAAAACATTACAAAAGGAGAATCTGACAGTGTCGAGCACACCAGGTGTTCGACGAAATGCCAGTGACATTGTAGCAGCTCAATTGTGCGATCATGACACTCCTCAACCTTCTCAAGGTCATAAGGAAACTAGTCGTCATGCAAAAGCACAAGAATTGCATCAGAAAGATGGAGATCAAATAATTCCCCCACCCACTGAAGTACAACAGGTCGGCAGTGTTGGTCTAATACCTCAGCAGTTGTACAAGGCCCACCTACTGTCCCAGGCAATCCAAATGACTACAAATCCCACATTCCATGACCCTACAAGAATTAGTAAAGTTGCTAGTCTTGTGGCTACTACAGAAGCAGCACAATCTGCTCAACAACAGCAGCACCAGCAGCAGCTGCAATCTGCTATCCTCATCTATGATGCTGATAAACGCACTAAGACACTGCCCTCAACCTCAAATCAAACTCCCATCAAGGTCTCCTCCAACTTTGACAAGCCAAAACATCCCAAAAGAAGCTTAAAACCACCAACTAAGGACACAGAACCAACTACCTCACACACACCAGCAACTCAAGCAGTAGCAGCTAATATCAGTAAATCTCACTTCCTAGCACTTTCACAAAACCCAAAATACAAGCCAACACCACTCCTTCCCCACCTACTGTCACACAATCATATGTCACTAGATTGAGATCCATACATGAAGCAGAAATTACCCCAATTCAATTCACTCCACTAATCAAAAGGGAGGATTACATTGTTAAGTTTGCAAACGGATGTAAATTCACAGTGATAGGAAAGTTCCTCAACACCATGCCCAGAATGGAAGTGGCTTCTGCTGTGGTGCTGAACTCAGAGGAGGGGTGAATATTGCTTATTTCAATGCCACCACAGTTTGCATTGATCTTGATAATGAATATGATCATGCTACAGTATGGACCAAGCAATATATGTATATACATGGCCAAATGATGAAACTGGAAGCATGGAACCCAGCCTTCAAGCCTAATGAGGACTCACCAATAATCCCTATATGGATTGTTATTCCAGAACTACCATGGCACTTATACTATATGGAGATTCTGACTCCATTGCTATCCCCCGTTGGTAAAGCCCTGTTTCTGGATCTGGCTCCTTTCCAAAAGACAAGAGGTAGTGTTGCTAAGATCAAGATGCAGATTGACCTCATCAAAGACCTACCTACTCATGTATGGCTAGGGTATGATGATGATGTCAATGGATAAGGACAATGGCTCCAGATTCAATATGATAATCTTTCTGAGTATTGCACATACTGCAGACATAAGGGCCACTCACTTCAAGTCTGTGAAGCTAAGCAAAAAGATGAGGAAAATCAAAGAAGAAAGGAGGAAATACCAGTTGTAGAGAAAAGTTCACAAGACACCACTCTAATCAACACCACAGACAATCAGCCTAGAGGAAAAAACAAGACAAGACCATAGAGCTACAAGGCAAATGAGACATTAAAGGAACAGAGTAGTAATCAAAATGCTGAGGAACATCAAAAGAGCAGAGATCACAAAACTCAAGTAGCACCTCCATTAAATGAGGAATGCCAAACACAGAAAAAGAAGCATTTCAAAGGTAATTCTCAAACTAACAAGAAGCAACATTAAATATACATACCAGAGCAAATTGCAACACAGCTTGTTGATGGTGCAGCCACACAGGAAATCACCAGAACTAAACTGTCAGGTATACCCTCTATATCTCATCAGGTACCCCCAGAAGTATTGAATTTCATTCATACCTCTGGAGGTACCAACACTGTATTCCATCCCTATGACCCCCCTATTATGTCTGCTGCTAATGAAGTTGATGGAGGAAAGGAGAAACGTCTAGAGAAAACCAATTCTTCGCAGGATGGGGTACCTACTGGGGTTGGGATTCCTCATGTTTTGCATGAGTGTGCTAGAGCACAATTGATTGACCATGGGTGCCCCCCCCCCAATGCCCCTACATCAGTTATTGTAGAGCCCCATACAGTTGTTGCAATGGGAGAAGAGACTTGTGATATAATCAGCTTAGATGAATACCAATTTGATCAGCAGGAAGATGCTATAAGAAGACTCCTAAAAGAGAAAGCCCCTGCTGTATCAGATTCCAGTATACAATCCCCTAAATCCAAAAATAAGCCAAGCCAGAAGAAGAGAAAAGCCATGAGAAAACAATTTGCAGGAATCTCTATCAATGAACCTACAACAGATCAGCACCTTCAAGAACCTACTACTCCATACCAAAGCCCAGCTGCCAACTTGAAACGGAACCCAGATGTTGATACTGCCAACAAATGGCAGACATATAGAGGCCCTGTGCCAGACCCCTCCCTTTCACAACCTTTGCTACATGCCAATGAGCAGGACATGCAATAGGAATTGAATAAACACACTGCTCTAGTACCTTCTCCACTAGAAGAGTGTCCTCTAAAATATTCTTCACAACATGATGAATATAGACCTATTATCTCAGAGGATGAGATGAGTGGAGGCTTTGAGGAAGAAGCTAGATTCAGTGATGCCACAGAAGAGGACCAACATTGTGATCTCCTTGCAGAAGCCATTAATAGGGAACATCATCAAAATGATATCATTCAGAATCAGGGATTATCTCCTAGAACATATAACCCATCACCAAGGATCACAAGAAACATGGCTGCTAGAAAGAGCACTGTCCCACCAAACTCCAACCCCCCTCCATGTTTTAATGATCAGTACACTTATATGGAATATCAGAGGTATTAGAACCTATGGAGCCATTGAGAGACTCAAAACACTAAAACAAATCCATAAACTCTCCCTCATAGCTATTCTAAAACCATTCCTAGACTCTTCACATGTCATCCAATACCAAAACCAACTATTTATACATTATGTAGCTTCCAACATCAATGACAAGATATGGATTTTCTGGGATAAGGACTTTTCTGGTACTATCACAGACTAAGATGAATAGCAAGTCACAATTGAGTTAAAGCATGCTGAAGCTGCTGAAATCTTCTATCTCACAGTCATATATGCTAAATGCAAACCTCCTTTGAGGAGACCACTGTGGGACAAGCTAAGGAACAAAGTACAGAACTCTAGTGTACCATGGTGTGTCATTGGGGACTTCAATGTGATTGCATCAATTGAAGAAAAGATAGGGGGTATTCCATACGAACTCAACAAAAACCTGGAATTTCTGAGCATGATTGAGGACTGTGGACTCACTGGCCTTGGATAATATGGACCTAGATACACTTGGTCTAATGGCAGAGGCCCCTGTTCAATTGTCTGGAAAAGACTGGATAGGGGACTGGCCAATGATAACTGGCTTGCTGCACACCCTGCCACTACCATTACACATCTGGCATCTACAGGATCAGATCATTCCCCTCTTCACATGGAAATCAATGTCAGATAGGATAATGCCACTAAGTATTTTAAATTCCTAAACTGCTTGACAGAAAATGCAACCTTATTTCCATTGGTACATCAAGTCTGGAATACACCAGTCACTAGAAATGCAATGTGGATTTTCCATCAAAAAACAAAAGCACTTTGCAAAGAATTATCCAAATGGTCCAGACAAGAATATGGGGATATTTTCCAGAAAGTCAAGGAATTTGAAGAGAAATTCAAAAAAGCAGAAGAGACCAGGACACAGTCCAACAAAGAATAAGATAGAATAATTGCCCATGAACTCACTGCTCAATATGTCAAACATCTGAAGGTTGAAGAGGCTGTCCTGGAGAGAAAAACAAAATTACAATGGTTTAAGGATGGAGATGCCAACACCAAATACTTCCATAGTCTGATCAGAGGCAGAAGAAGAAAGTTGTATATCCACAAAATCAAAAATTAAGACAATGCTTAGATATATGGAGATGAAGCAATAGGTAAAGCTGCCTGTGACCATTTCCACAACCTGTTCATTAATCCTGGGGGACTCATCAGGGAAGATCTCCTATCTTGCATCCCTACACTGATTACACAAGAAGATAATCATCAATTCAACAAAAATCCTACAATGGAGGAGCTCAAAGACACTGTTTTCTCAATGAATCCATCTAGTGCTGCAGGTCCAGATAGCCTCAATGAAAAATTCTTTCAGCATTGTTGGGATATCAGCCAGTTTGATCTCTTCAATGTGGTGAAGGCATTCTTCTGTGGTCAATCAATTCCTAGGTACATGACACAGCCATGCTTGGTGCTAATACCTAAAGTGGAATTCCCTAACACTCTATCAGAATTTAGACCTATAAGTCTGAATTGCAACTATTCTCCCCAAGATCATCTCCCCAAATCAGACTGGCTTTATCAAAGGCAGAAGTATTTCTGAGAATATTATGCTTGCACAGGAGATTGTCCGGGGAATCAAGAAGCCAAAAATAGGTGCTAATGTAGTGATCAAATTGGATATGGCAAAGGCTTATGACAGAGTATCTTGGTCCTTTACATGTATAATGATGAGAAAAATGAGTTTTAGTAAAAGAATCATTGACATGGTGTGGAGAACAATGTCCAACAACTGGTACTCTGTCATAGTCAATGGCACAAGATCTGGCTTCTTTCATTCCACTAGAGGTCTAAAACAAGGGAACCCTCTGGCCCCTTCACTCTTCATTTTGGGAGCTGAATTACTGTCTAGGATGCTCAACAACCTCACACATGATCAGCTCTTCAATGCCTTCTATATGGAAAAGAGAGGACCTCAAATCACACACCTGAGCTTTGCAGATGATGTGATCATCTTGACCTCAGGCTACAAAACTTCTCTAAATTAGATCATGAAGGTCCTTCAAGATTATGAGCAGAAAACTGGGCAGCAGATCAACAAAAGCAAAAGTCATTTTATGACTGCCCCCTCTGCTTTCCAATATACTACCAGGAGAATTCAGTAGGTCACAGGCTTTACTAAAAAGGAATCCCCTCTAACCTACTTAGGCTGCCCCCTATACACTGGCAGGAAAAGGATTATGCACTTCAATGGTATCATTTCTAAAGTGGTAAGTAGGATAAGAGGTTGGCATGGCAGGTTATTATCTTATGGGGTAGATTGACCTTAATTAAGCATGTCCCGCAATCACTCCCTATTCACTTGCTGTCAGCAGTTACACCTCCAAAAGCTGTCCTTAAACAGATAGAGAAACTGGCAGCTAACTTTTTCTGGGGAATGAACAAAGAAAGGAACAAATACCATTGGGCTTCATGGCACACACTATCATACCCACTGGAAGAAGGGGGCATTAGACTGAGACCTATAGCAGAGATTTGTAAATCTATGGAATACAAACAATGGTGGGATTCAGGACCAAACAGACACTATGGAGCAATTTCTTACTGGCCAAATACTGTAAGAGATCACACCCCAGATCAAAAAAATGGGCTCTGGACAGTCACAGACATGGAGAAGAATGATGCTCAGCAAAGAAACTGCTGACTATCACATTCGATGGAGACTGCACTCAGGAAATTCCAGCTTCTTGTGGGGTAATTGGTTAGGCATTGGGCACTTAGCTAATTTCAGACAAGGACAGGGCAGGCCTGGCAACATCAACGTCTCACAATACTGGACTGATGGGCAATGGGATATCTAGATACTTAGTCAAATAACATCTCAAATAGCTCCCCTGTCCATAATCTCACACATTCTCCAAGTCAAAATCCATTATAACCCCCATATCAATGACACACCAATATGGCAGCCTTCTGCTTCTGGGGATTCTCCTGTACATCAGCATGGACTGTGTTGAGAGAAAGGAACCGGGTACTGCTCACAAATATGATGATCTGGCACAAGAAAATTCCCTTCAAATGGTCCTTTTGCCTATGGAGAGCATTAAGAAACAAGCTGCCCACAGATGATAGAGTAGCTAGGTTTGGAGCTCCAAGTGTTAACAAATGTGTATGTTGCACCAAAGCAGGGAATAAAACAGCGGAGCACATACTCAACTCAGGTCATTTTGCTCAAATCATTTGGAAGCACTTCAATGCACCAGTTGGGATTCAAAATCATAGACAGCCCCTAAAACAAGCTAATGAACTGGTGGCTGCAAAGATGAGAGAATGAGGTGCAGAAATTGGTCTTAGACACCTTGCCAATCATCATATGTTGGAATTTGTGGAAGAACAGATGTGCAGCCAAATATGGGGGAAAATCATCATCAGTTACCAGAGCATTGCATTCAATCACATCTGATCTGCTTCTGCTACTCAGAACCTCTTATGCTAACATCAAATGGCCAGCCACCTGGACAAAAATGTACATGGCTATAGAGAGTTTACAGCATCACACTAATGTGCAACAAGTAGTCTGGTTGAAGCCATCGGTTGATTATGTCAAAATCAACTCAGATGGCAGTGCTTTAGGAAACCCAGCGAAAATAGGAGCAGGGGTCATTATTAGGGACCAGCAAGGTCATTTCATTCATGCCATTTCAAGTCCACTGGGAGAGGGTACTAATAACCTAGCAGAAACTCAAGCAGCCCTCATTGGCATCAACTGGTGTATGCAAAATGGCTACATCAAGATCCACTTGGAAACAGACTCTAAGCTGCTCACTCAATGGCTAACAAGCCAGTCTAAGCCACCATGGACCTTAGATATGCTAATACAGAAAATCAAGAATCTGAGCCAACACTGTGAAGGTTTTGAGTGCACTCATGTCCTGAGAGAAGCCAATGGTCCAGCTGATACCCTGTCCAAACTGAGCCATGATTTTAATTCCCTAAAACACTACAGCAGCCAAAGGGAACTACCTACACACATAAGGGGACAGGTCTGCCTTGACAGCAAAGGCATTCCTGCATTTAGGCACAGGAAGTCCAAAAAACTCAACTTCCCATCACGCATGATACTTCACAGTATAGTTGAATGATCAACATGAACATACACCTGAGGGAAGTAACAGTAGTTCAATTCACCACACAACTAGGATACAGTAATACCAACAGGAGCAGTAACTTATGCAGCAGAACAGAAACACTTTACCTCATACTTGTGTCTGTTCTGTTCTCTCTGTTTGCTCTGTTGCAGGAAGGTCTTTTCCACTTTTTATCTAGCCCAGTGCATATCTCTCTATCTAAGCTACCAGCAAGCAAGCCACAATCATTAAGCCAACAGGAACTCTCCCCTTTAACATGTCTGCTATTTCCTGCAGGAAATCACAATGCTGATGCTAACAGATTTGGTGTCACAACCTTAGCAACTGTAGCAACCTCCCTGGCCCTCTCCCCCCATAACATGTTTGCTAATTCTACAGGAAGACTGGACTGCCATATGTACTACTACTGGTGTAAGATTGAACACCATACCATTACACAGGTAATACATTTGACCTCCAGTAGCAGCAACAGTAGCGGCAAGGGACAAGTTCCATTTCAACAGCAATCACAAACCATAGAGGCACAGCAGAATTTATCTACAGTAACAGCTACAGCAATACAAGAAGTAGGCAATATGGATGGATTCAGCACTGTGCAGTCTCTCCACACAGTCAATACATAGCTTACAGCAACAGAAGCAGCAGCTTTGTCAGTAGCAACAACAGCAGTAATGGCAGTGTTCAGCAGGAATACTGCAGAAACAGCAGTAGCAGTGGACAACCACCATCTCACACCAAGCAGTCCTCACATATGCATCAGCTAACTAACACACAATCTCACAATCTTGTGTCTTTTAACAACCATCAGGCAGACCATACACAGCTCTTCGGTTATAACACTAGCAGCAGTAGAGGACAGTCATCATCTCAACAGCTGCCACAAAGCACAACACCAGAATAGAAGCCAGTTACAGAAGCTCAAAAGCAGATAGAATAATGCACACAAGTCATTGATACAGTTGCAGGGTGAGTTTCACAGCAGCAACAACAGTAGCATCAGCAGCATCAGCAACAGCAGTTCTAGCATCAACAGCAACAGCAGCAACAACAACAGCAGCAGCAACAATGCCAGCAATAACAGCAAGATGGACAGTCATTCCTCAAGAATAAGCCAACAGCAGTACCCAGCCCTCAGTATTGCAGTGCAGGCCCATAATACAGTATAACCTCTTTACAAGCATAAGCTAGACAGTACACAGCCTTCAAGTAGCAGCAATGACAATAGCAGAAGACAACAATCACCTCAACAACAGCTACAAATCACAGAAATAAAGCAGCAGTCAGTTATAGGAGCAACAAAAACAGACAATTTGGAAGGGTCTAGGTTGTTGTTACAGCTGCAGTGTGTGGTATTAGCACTTTTAGTGCTCATTCTACTGCAGTTGCAACAACTACTATGGACCCCTTCACATAGGCATCAGACAGCTGACTTACAGCTTCACAGCACCAATAACAATAGCAGCAACAAGGACAACTACAATAGTAACAGCACTATCAGCATCAACACCAGTAATAGTAGCAAAAGGAACAGAAACTCACTAGCTTTGTAGAAGCCACGAACCACAGTAACACAAAGCAATCAGCAGAAGCAGCACACACAACCTCACAGAAGCCACAGCAACAACAGAAGCAATAATAGCTGCAACAGAAACAGCAACAGAGCCAATAGAAACAGCAACAGAGCCAACAGGAACAGCAGCAGACACTCAACACCTCAACAAAAGTTGCAAATCTCAGAAGCACAAGGGCAGCCTTCTCACCAACATAATAAAGGCAACACACAATTCTCCAGAAGTAGCAACAGCATCAACAGTAGACAATCACTACTTCAGCAGCAGCCCCAAATCACAGAAATGCAGCAGAAGATGCAGATACATCAGGACATCCAAGCATGCATTGTAGTGCAGACTGCTCACTAGCACAAGGCAGGAAGTACACAACCCTCCAGTAACAGCCGCAGCAGCAGCATAAGGCATCCATCAGCTACCCAGCAGATACAAGTGAAGTTTTCTTACAAACTCAACAAAAGCAGCAGTAGCAAAAATAGTAGCACCAGCAGTAGTAACAGCAGCAGAAGCAACAGCAGTAACAGAAA
This sequence comes from Nicotiana obtusifolia, assembly GCA_002018475.1. Lineage (NCBI taxonomy): Eukaryota > Viridiplantae > Streptophyta > Magnoliopsida > Solanales > Solanaceae > Nicotiana > Nicotiana obtusifolia. Next base: position 25,455 of record MCJB01048563.1, read on the forward strand.
CAGTAATATCAGCAACAGCAAATGTGGCAACAGTTGCAACAGCAGCAGCAAGAAGACAACACAATCACCATCCCAGCAGAAGCCACAACACACAGAAACACAGTATCTCCACAACAGCAGTAGCAACACTAGCAGCTTGCTAGATAGACAGTCATCTCTTCATCAGAAGCTACAACACTCAGAAACACAAGACACTCAGAAGCAGCATATACACATACATAAAGAGTCTAAGGAATGCAGTAGCCTCAGAAGCACACCAGTCAAGCTAACTGTGCTAGTATGCATCCAGAACATCAGACACTGTCAGCACCCCCTCCCCCTTCCCAGTTACATGGCCATCCTTTGCTAGCCATCTTCAATTTTGCTTTCTTTGCTATCAATGCCAGAGCAAAATTGAAGACTGTTATCTCTTTTTTATGACACATCACATAGAAGACCCCTTTTTTGCTAGAAATAGATCCTATCGTATAGGGAGGATACTATTTCAAATCTTTCACTTAGTAGATTTAGGAACATATGTACTTTTTTGTATAGTTGACCTAGATTCACTTCACACTATTTTTGTATATATGATTGTCTATCGATGTTATAAGATAGACAATTATTACATCATCATAGGTCTAAACCATCATAGCTATTTCATCAAGCTTGGAAGGCCAAGAGTGCACATCTTTTCTATCAGGAGGTAAGGTTTATGTCACCCTCCATTACTGTACTTTATGTTATATATATATGAAAATTAACACTAGGCATGCTGCCTAGCGTATTTGATTTAAAAAAAAAAAAGCCAATATAAGAAAGGAAAAAACCATAGAAACAACAAGTCATAATTAACAATATCCAAATGCCTAGTTAAAACATAATAATTTTTAGAATGCAAAAATAATATATATTTTTGGTTGGGAGATCATTAGCACCGATATACCACTGTATTTTTAGCACGGAGTCCAATCACGCCCGATCGGCTAGGCCATCTCACCACGAATGATGTTGTTTGACATGTGGTGCGAAAGAAAGGTGTTACCAAGAGTAGTACCACCCTGTGTGAAACATGGCGTCCGATCTCCACCAGATCAGCTAGGCCGCATTCCCACATATGTCGTGTGGGTTGACTTTTTCAAATCACAACTATTTTCAATCTCATCCAATTAAGGGGAATAATGTCAATTCGCTCCTGCACCGGCACGTGTAGTTTCGGATATGGGCCTTATGACCCACCCTTCTTTGGTTTACTAATGATACTCCCAATAATATATTTTTTTTACACACAAGGGAAACAAAAGCACAAATATATTTACCTCGTCATCTTTCACATTGTATAAATCTCCACTGGTAATTTCAACCAATCACAACAACAATATTTCCTTGTCTCTTTTGGCCGTTCACGAGATTCTTTATTCAAGCACAGTGGCCGTATTTCAAATTTCACACTGTCATATCTTTCCTTCCATGGATCGTCATTATAAATATCAACATATATAGTATTCCGGAAATCACAACTTTAAGTTCGTGAGAAATGAAGGCTATAAACACAATAGATTTTATCCGAGAAATGGAATAAAAAAAATGGGTAATCGAAATGCAAGTTAAAATCATAAACAAGTAGCACACCATTTATTCTTGAAATATTTTTCCCCAAAGAGGGGAATACACAATTTTCATTCACGAATATATAAGGACGCAAAACACATTGAAAATACTTAGAAAGCACAGCATTAGTTAAAACAGCCACATATGGGCATGACTTGAGTACATAAGCTTTTAGGCAGTTCTGTTTTTGAAATAATTTTTGAACAGTTGAATCAAATCTCATTTCATAATGTTCTCACATCCTCTTATTTCATTGGCACCACTAGCAACAAGTATAACTTTCATTCTTGGCACGTTGGTCACCCTCTATATACCCAATTCACTTATTTCATTTTCAAGCATCTTTATAGATTATCAACAAATAATACATTTTCAATCAAGACCTTAGATACACGTATGAGCAACTAAGTGTCTTAAGCACATCGAGTTTTTCTCACACAATTTGGCATACTAGCTTTCATTTGAAACGCGACTCAAAACCATTACATTATAATACACAACCCATACTTTGAACATATATCTTTTGACATAAGGCTCATTCGGAATAGTCAAGTTTATAAGGGATAACCCGAAACAAAGGAATTAGGAACTTGAGCCAACCATACTTGAAACTTACGAGATCATTATGGTATTCGATTCAAAGAGAGTAGTTTAGCCAACATACCTTGTTTGAGCTTTCCTTAAGTTACTACAACATCTCAACACTTCTAGAAATAACAATCTATAGGAAGATAGCAAAAAATATCAGATAATAATTAGAAGGATTCACATGGTGTAACTCTCTTAGGAATTTTGTCAAACACCTAGCATGCAAAATGGAGCACAAAGCTCTTCAATGGTAATCTCTTCCTCCCTCAACCAATTTCAACAAGAAACTACCAAAACTAATTAGTTGACCCCACATACTACAACCTATTGTCACATGCATGGCCTATTTCCAACCCCCACAATATACTAGAACTCATAACTTCTTACATGAAAGCATAGGAATAGGACTTACCCCGATGGATGATAATCTAGTGATTGACTTCCTTGATTCTTGAAGGTTGGTGCAAGATTGGATGATTAAGATGTTTTGTTTCCTCCTTCTCTCTCTAAAATGCTCTTACCTCTCTCTAAATCCATCAGATAATCGCCCAAATATAAACCACAAAAGTTATTTATCAAAATGGGGTCGGGTTATAAAAATAGGAAAATGGACCCTTCGAAATCAGGTATGCGGTCGCATAACTGACCGCAGAATAGGTATGCGGTCCGCAAACTGGACCGTAAAATGGTCCTCAAAAGTCTGGCCTAGACTAGTCAAGTCTGCGATTGTTCTGCGGTCCGCATATCACTTATGTGGCCGTAGAATGAAATATGCAACCGCAGAATGGGTGCAAAACAAATTTTCAAAATTCAACAACTCCATGTTCAACTCTGCGACCATGATGCGGTCCGCAAAATGGTTCTAAGGTCGCGAAACAAACCGCAAAATTGCCTTCTTCTGCCAAAAATTTTCATCAACTCTTCAGTGCATTCTTCACCCCAAAAAGTCTGAACCGCGGCTCTCAAGCTCGCCGCAAAGAACTTCTACAACCTTCAAACACATAATCCTATCTCAACACCACGAAACATTAAATTTCTTCACGAAATTTTACGGGGCCTTACACTTACCTCATTCCCGAACATAATCAACAATCAACCATGACTTTTAGAATAAGCCTCCAAACCAATCGAATCTAGCCAAATATCGTTCAAACAATTCAATACAAGCTTTAAAAACTATCCACAAGTGAAAAAGGTTCAACCTTTAACAAAATTGAAAAGGTCAACCAAAAGTCAACCCGGGCCCTATGTGGCCAAAATTCAAGATTCGGACCAAAACCCAATTATCTATTCACCTCGAGCCTAGATATATGGTTTGATTCAAAATTCGACCTCAATTTGAGGTCTATCCCTAAATTCTACCCAAAACCCTCAATTTCTACTATGAATTTCATAGATTTGATATTAAAATTCATGAAAAAATAGTTGAAATTGATTAAAAACTAATTAAAGATGCTTACCAATGAATTTGGGAAGAAAATCCTCTTCAAAAATCGCGTCTATGGAGTTTGGGGTTGAAAATTGGTGTAGATTGACGAGCGCAAAACATACATATAAATTATGCTCGCTAATTAAACATAGTATGGTATAATATTGTATCCATAGGGATTGGATTTATACAGTATTCTTGTAGTTTTTAGCTTGATTGCTATTCAAGATGATCAACAATTGAGATCTATATGATTTTTAACTAAAATTAAGTAAGAATCTAAAGCTATTGACTAATGACAATCAAAATAAAGATAAGCAAGGAAGATATCAGTTGGAGGAAATAGGGGTTGATGAGATAGGTGCAAGATAATATTTTGGGATAACTATGGATAATTCACTTCTAATTTTCAAGTGAGTCTCTCGAATTCACTCAATTATTAGTTCAAATATTCAGCAAAAACTTCTCTCTCGATTAAGTCTTAACCTCACAAGATGAACCAATTTAAGCACGTGAAGATATGCAAGAATGCATAATAGATTGGTCTTTAGGAAAACCTCTTTCGATTATTCTCCTAACTAGGTTCAATCAATGATTCAACTAGCCTCTTTTGATTCCTAAGAAGAATTAATGAACTCAACCAACAATATAATGCAATGATATCACAAGTTATGCCTATGTCAATTACATGAACAAGTGAGTATAAATGCAACAGTTAAATCCTAAAAAAATGATTGAATACATAAAACTAGAGTTATAATCCATAAACAATCATCAATATACCAAATCCATCAAACCTTAAAGAGAACTACTCCATTAATATGGAACAATTCATCACAAAAAAAGTTAAAGTATAGGAAAACATAAATTTAATCCAAAATGGGGCCTTGAGTGAGGAAGGAATGATGAGTTTTCTTCCCACTCCGCCTTAGCCTCCTTAGGTCGAATATGTGTCAAAAGTCCAGAAACATAACGTTTTTCCATGTATTCATACCAAGTAGGGTCGGGCCCTGACGAAATCACCTTTTCCTAGCCGAGATAGGAAAATAAGTCGGTAAAAATTGCACAGGTGCACTGCATGGAGCGACGCGCAATGCAAGACATTAGTGGGGAAATACAGAGAGCCAATTTTTGACACGCAGCAGAGGATTGAACAAGCGCGGAGCCCCATGTGCCGTGGTAGTGGGGGTTTCTCGGAGTACGGATAAAACTTTAATTTTTGACGTCCAAACTTGGTCCTCGACCCCAGAACACGATCCCGACTTAGTCCCTTGGGCTTTTACTCAGACTTCAAAGCTCCAAATAGCTCGAATTAGCTCCACAACATCTACATAGCTCGAAATCACTCATACAAAGCATAAAACACACAATAAGTGCAAACCACTATCAATTAAAACTCAAACACGAATAAGTGCAGTGAATTAGATTGCAATAAGCAACTAAAATACGCAATTCTAGCCTATTATCATAAATTGAACTAAGTCCCGAATTTCACCTCTTTTATCTACCTACAGATGTCACAATTGCGAACTCTTGTTCACAATTGCAACCATCGCAAAAACGAACCATTGATCGCAAATGCAATCAGTGTCTCAGCAAGCAGCAGTCGCAAATGTGACATTTCCTTCGCATTTTCGGAGTCCACCAGTTCACAATTATGGACACAGGCGTCGCAAAAGCGAAGGATCCCAGATTCCCCAGGGTCACAAATGCAACCCATCTTCTGTAAATGCGATCCCACCTATCGCAAATGCGTGCGATGTTTCCTTCGCAAAAACGAAGTCCTCAGCCCCTAGCCCAATTTCGCAAATACAAGCCTAAATTCGCAAAAGTGAAGCTTGCATTTGTGAGCTGGTCTTCACATTTGCGAGACTTGCAGCCTAGCTACATCAGATTTTGCTTCAGCTTCATTTCCATCCAAAACACATTCAAAAGTCACCTGAGCCCCTCGAGCTCCAATAGGAACATGCACACCAGTATAATAACATCATATAAACTTACTCGCTTACTTAAATCACAAAAATAACATCAAAACTCTAGGATTTTCAAGTTTAAAACTCTTTTTTCAAACTTTTCACATAATGAGCTGAAACAGCATCGAGTCACTTGGAACCCTAACTAAACATACATAGTACAAGTCCAAAATCATTATACAAATCTACTAGAATCGTCAAAATACCGATTTGAGGTCATTTACCAAAAACATCGACAGTGGTCAACTCTAGTTATTTTTAACGGAAAAAAGTCACATTTTCTTTAAAAATTCACATTTAAATTTTTTGAAAATCGACATGGACCATACACATAAGTCATAAATCATCAAAAAGAGCTATGAAAAGTCTTGGAAAACAGAAAGAAAAGCTAGTACTCAAAGTGACCGATCGGATGATTATAACTTTGAATATATTTTTTAATTTATTCAAATACGAAGGGTAAAAAAATATTTATATAAATACAAGCATCAAGATTCACAAATTTCATTAGCAATCAAATCACAAAGACCCATACACAAGAGATCATTTTTTTCTTTTATTTTTTTGCATTTCCAATTGTTATTAGCTCTAGATGATATACCAACATCAGGGTCAACAAATGAAATATATCTCTCATTTTTAACTGCTCTTAATGCATAATTCATATTGCATTTCTTTCTTATATAGTTATGAATGACCGTAGTAGCAAGTGAAATATCTCTCTGAGTGTCAATGTGATAGAAAAGCATGTCTTGCAAAATAGTCCTTGCTTCTCAAATCCCAAATGTGTGCTCTATAGTGTTTTTACTAGAAGAATGCAAATAATTAACTTTTTTCAGTCCGTCATCTTGGTTCTCACAATTATCATGTCGCACTGCGGAAGTTTCTTTGTAGGTGGTATCTCACTTTATCTTATTTGTATGGATGATATATCCCTTTATGTGCAGATATTTTGTATCAAATAGATAATACTTGTTTCTAAATGGATGTGGAAAGTTGATCTTTGGTCTACGAAGGGCCTCACCAAATATACGATTATCATGAGCTTCTCCTCCCCACCCAATCTATGCAATTATAAAACACATAAAGTCTAATTACAGTCAAAATATTTTGAGTTGAATAACTTTTACGTCCAATTTATGGTATTTATTGACCTTGTGGTAATCTTGCTTTAGCATGTGTGCCATCAAGTGCTCAAAAATATTGAAAGATCTTATGTATAAATTGTTTCCAGCTCCATATGGATACTTCATCAAGAACATGCCTAACATCTCGTGTATAGACATTCCACGAGTGGGTTTAAGCCCACATGTTTTAGCCGAGTCATGAGACAGATCAAAAAAATACTGAATTCCTCAATCAAAAATATTTATAACAATAATTCTAATTTCCTCGTAGTATACGACAATAACAAAAACAATAATATATCTAGTAATATTCCACATCGTGGGGTCTGGGGAGGATAGTGTGTATGAAAACCTCATCTCGTAGTATCTCTTCAATAAATATATTTTCATAGCAACTAGATTTACGATAGAGTTCGTTTAATAGTTTTTTTCATAATACATCAAAATACATTTATACTGGCATAACGCCATCCATTCCTTCTCGTCTAGCTCCATCTGAATTTTCACTCGTTACTCTTGATTTTCATCATCAAACAAATCACCTAGATATGAATCTACCAAGGTGTTAATGTCCCAACTCTCTATTTAACTGAAAATAAAAGTATTCCAAATTAGTAAACTCAATTCTTTTACAAATATCATTTTCTTTTTATTTAAAAGTAGAAGTCCCAGACAAAAGATTAATTGAAGAGAAACTTAACAAGTAAAAGCTTAACTGAAAGAGATGTTTAACATAAGATTAAAAAAACAGAAGCTCAACAAACAAAAAATTAACAAACATAAGCATAACAGATAGAACCTTAACAAACATAGCTTAATAAACAAAAGTTTAACAAAAGAAGCTTAACTGAAGCTTAACAAATACAAGCTTAAAAAACAGAAGCTTTCTCCAACGCCCGGAATCTGAGCTTGGACGTAACACGACACCCGGTGCTTGATTACATGCGACCGAGCGAACCAACTGGCCGGGTGAATCACATGTGATATCATAACATATTGAATGCGGAAGATAAACTACCATATGCTGATATACTGAAAGTCCGAATGATATAAATCAAAGTGCGAAAATACTAACACATGTCTGAAACATATCTGTACCCAACATTTTTTAACATGAAAAGTCTGCGACTCTAACTGTTACTCTAGCCTATGAAGCCTCTAATGATGCATTAGAAACAATGACTGTCTGTAAAAACTAAAAAAGTGTAAAGTAATGGTAATGCCCTGAAAGAACTAGGGCGCACCAAATATCTAGTTCGAGAATCCCAGCGCTCTAAATTGTCAACCTGTTAGTCGTTACCTGCATCGTGAGATGCAGGCCACAGGTGGAAGGGACGTCAGTACATTTGAATTGCACTGGTACGTAAAGCAACTGAATGAAAGAACTGTATATGCTGAAACTGAAACTGAAACTAAACCAATAACTGATAAATGATAACTAAACTGATCATTGATATTTGAATGATAACTGATGACTGATAGCTGAAATGATAAGTGGTAACTGAAATGATAATTGAAAACTGAAGTGATAACCGAACAAAGGACGTAATGATATGAATATTCATTCTTCTAAATGATAAACAACTTGTTTATCTGAATGAATAAACTACGAACTCGTGCCCAATATATATGTGCACAAGCTACGGCCTCAGGCCCAAGTATACATATACATAACTATGGTTTCAGGCCCAAAGATACATAAAGCATAAACTACGACCTTAGGTCCAAATATGCATAAAGCATAAACTACGGCCTCAAGCCCAAATATGCATAAAGCATAAACTACGTCCTTAGGCCCAAATACAAGTGTTCAATATTCATGGATTTAAAATCAGAAACGGAGAATCATACTACAACGCGTGATGCTGAAATACTGAATCATACTGAGTAACATGATTCTTGAATGTTGAATAGGACTAGACTGAGACATGTATTCATAATAAAATGATTTGTCATAACTGAGACCCGTGAGATATTGAACGAATTATGAAACTATGTCATCTAGAGAATAGAAGTTCTATAAATATTCATGGAACTGAGGCATGATTACTTTCTGAGGCTAATCGTAATAGTCATAAGAATGAGACGTAGGGAGGATCATAAGCATTCCTAAACGTAGAGAGTTAGCCTCATATACCTTAACTTCCTGCTCTTGAGTGTAATACAACCTTCACCAACCCTTTCAACTTTAATATAGAAATACAAGTCAACAAGATTCCATATTAGCAATAATACTCATATTTTGGTCACACATGCATTTTATCAAACACTTGATGGGAATAAAGCTTTATAGCCCTTATTAATGGTGTTTCTACACTCAACAACCCATTCTCTTGCTCCTATATAATTCTAAAATCTCAAATTTCTATAATAAATAGCATTCTTCATTACCCAGAAGATAAACAACACCCTTAATTAATAATCAACAACCAACAATCAACAACCCAAACCTATAGTCGTTCATGGTTTTTTATCAAACTCATCAACTCATATCTCATGAACTTAGAGTCTATAGTCATGAATCCAAGGCTATAATCATTTAAAGGGTGAAGATATTACTTTTTGATGTTCAATCCTCTTGAATTCGAGTTTAAGGATTTCTTTTCTCAACAATGATGTCTCAATTGAATATCTAATAATTTGAAGGGTTTACCCATTTTAATAAGGTGTTGGAGAATTTAAATTAACTTAAAATCAAATTATTATAACTTACCTTGGATGATGGAGGGACCTTGGAGGAAGTTAGGTTCTTGAGAGCTCCCCTTTATAGAGCAAGTTTTCATGTTTTGGGGTGTGGGGGACGAGGTAGGGCTTTTTAAACGACCCCCTGTGTGTGCTTCCGTGCAGTGGAAGGCCCAATCGCGCACTAGGACGTGCAGCAAACGTAGTGGCACTGTCACAAGTGCGCTGCCGCGCACGGGACAACTAGGCACGCAGATGGGCGCGTATACTGCACATTGTCTAGTAAAACGTGCATAACATTTTGCACAGAAATCCGTTTGGCTCCACAATATATCAATAGAAATGTACTTTAAAGGGCTACAACTTTCATAGTTTAAGAGTTCTCAAATTCCTAACAGATTTTCACAAAATCAGGCTGGAAGACAAACCTTCCATAAACTTAGTCGATTTTATCGAATCTTATGCACCTCACTCTTCGTCTTGAGTCCAAAACAACTATTTTTACCCGTACTCATCCCGATAGGATTTCACATGTCTAAAATGTCACATTAATACTCCTTTAATGCATCCACACCTATTCTAAATTTACGGAGTATTGCACTTTCCGACATGGATTAATTTAATAAAGGTTTAATGATACAACTACAATGTCTAAGCAAGATGCAATAAATAAAGTTTGAACATACAATTATATTGTTTGAACAAGAAAAAATTAAAATATTTACAACCAAAATGACACATTATCCACTCTTCTTAAGGTATAATTATTAGTTAAACTCCAACCAAGACTTCCTAGCTTTATCAGTATGCAGCCTTTAAACTATCTTTGTCATGTTTTTCTTAAGAAACATGTTTACAGAATAAATGTAAATTTCACTCCCAGCAAGAATATCATAAATTTCTTCCAACATTTCAATACATTTCTCTATAGTAAACTCATCTTTTGCAGGAGATGTACAGTGCTTTTGCTAGGCAGAAACTCTATCAGTGTCACTACCCAAATTCCCAATCAAGGGGCGTGATGTCACCTAATCGTGTTGGCTTGGCGAACCAACACTTAAATGAAATAAAGGAATAAAACCAGGCATAAAACAATATTATATCATAATAAAGGATAAAGTTCAGTAATACATAACAAGTCAAACCAAACATCCGTCTAACAACCGTCAAAAACTGGTGTCACCGAGTACATGAGCTTCTAAGAATTTACTAAATACAGTGCGTGAAATGATAAATAACACTACTTGAAATAAAAAAAATTGTAGAAGATCCAATTGAAAGGTGACTCCAATGCCTATGGACGAGAGTGCAACACTACCTCGAGTCTCCTCAAATCACCAGCTAGCTAGTCCTTTTAATATTACTAGGTTCGATGACATAATCTGCACAAGAAGTATAAAATTGTATATGAGTACAATCTAATGTACTCCATAAGTATCGAGCCTAACTCTGACGAGGTAGTGAGAAGGATAAGACAGCACCTAGTTTACAAACCTATGCAGTTAAATAATGAGAAAATAACAAGAGATATACCAATTATGATAATAAGAGAAAATAGCAAATAAGATAGCAAAATAGATAACAAATGAGGTATTAAGAAGAAATAGTATGAGGAATAATGAAAGAAGTAACTAAGAAGAATAATGACTACACCTGCACAAATAACAGCAAACCAGCCATTCATAACGACTGAAGTCCAAGAAATTTACAAGGCAACCATGAAACAACATAGCCAAATCCTCAATCCGCATAGTCAAAGCAAGTAATAAGAAATATCAATAAAATGGCACGACAACACCCTTTGTGCATTTACTCTCATCCTCACAGGCACGAAAACACCTTTTCACATATTCACTCTTCCGTACAAACACGGAAATACGTTTCGTGCAATAGTAATAATGTAAGAAGCATGAAAACATCCTTCGTGTAATCATTCTTCCTCACAAGCACATAAATACCTTTCGTACATTTCACTCTTCCTCACCAATCATAAACATATAAAATAACAACATCAAGAATAGTGATTGAACATAACTTGCCATATGGAAACTAACCATCACTTTTGCACCAACAGCCAAATGAACGTTTCAATTAATCTCAACGCCTAATATCTCAACAAGCTCAACATAATTATAAACATGAGTAAGAACAATCAAAGAGTTTCGCAATCGATTTAGAGAATGAAAGACATAATACATAAAGCAACATGATGTAAATAAAGCTAGTTCTACTTGTATGCTTTACCCATAAAAAATGCATATACACTTATCACCGTACATATATGCTGCCCCCAACCTATATAGCACATAGAAAATAGACCCAATCACATCCAAATTCCCTTACAAAAGGTTAACCAAGACAATTACCTCTTTTCAGCCCAAAATAACCTTCCAATATCGCTTTTCCTTTAGCACAAGACTCCAAACCACTCGAATCTAGCCAATTAGTACTCAGAGAAATCAAAACAAACTTTAAAAACTATCCTTGTACAAAATGATTCGATCTTTAACATATTTAGAAAAGTCAACCCGGGCATATTTTGTCAAAATTCAAAATCAAGACCAAATCCCGATCGCCCATTCACTCCCGAGTCAAAATACATGATTTATTTCGAGATATGACCTTAAATCGGGTCTAATCTCTAAAATATCAAATCCTAAGATTCTAACCAAAAATCCTATTTCTACTCTATGAAAATCTTGATCTACGAATGAAAATCTATGGAAAGTAATAGAAATTAATCAAAAATAAGTTAAAGTTACTAACATTTGGAGTTGGAACGAAAATTCTCTTCAAAATTGCCTTTAGATGAAGTTGAGGTCTCAAAAATAGAATAAAATGAGCTAATCCCGAAATATTCTATTTTTACCTAGCTGTAGATGTCGCAATTGCAAACTCCTGTTAGTAATTGCGCAGCTCGCAATTGCGAACCACATGGTCGCAAATGCAAAGTGGCATCTGTGACTTAGAAGGTGCAAATGCGACAGCCACCTCGCAATTGCGAGGGTCGCAAATGTGATCCCAACCTTGCTATTGCGAAGATGGCCTTCCCAAACCCCTTATCCGCAAATGCGAGGTTAAGTTCGAAAATGTGAACCTCACACTTGCGAGAAGATCATCGCATTTGCGATGACTGCAGCACCAACAATTCCAAGTCTTGAAAAATCAGGCCGAAACCAATTTGAAACTCATCCAAGCCCCTCGAGCCCCTTTTCAAACTTTCATAGAAGTATATTAACCCCATATGAACTCGCTCATTGGCTAAAAATATCAAAATAATATCAAGAACTAAGAATCACGCATCAAAGCTCAAAGATTTCATGTGTCCGTAAGTCAAATATTTAATCTTTTCACAATAAGCGCCGAAACGGTCTCGGGTCACCCAAGACCCACATCAAACATACGTACAGTCCAAAATTATTATAGGAACCTACCGAAATAGTCAAAATACCAATCCGAGGTCGTTCACCAAGATTGTTGACTGACCATGGTCAACTTCAACAGCTTTAAAGTTTCAAAGTCAAAGTTTCTTTCTAAAAGCACATTTAAACTTTCCAAAAATAAAAACAAACCACGCACACCAGTCATAAATTATCAAATGAAGCTATTCAAAGTCTCAAATTGCGGAACAAAAAGCTAAAACTCAAAATGACCTATCGGATCATTACAACCAGAGAGTGTATTTTCTCTTTTATTGATGTTGCACTAGTTTTTTTTCTTACTCTTTTTTACTTGACTGCAAATGCTAATACCATCAATTGATATTTGCCTTCATAGTGATGGCTCATAAAACATAATAGAATTCACATTCTGTAGATCATCACTTTCATCGCTCCTTTAATAATTATGAGTAAGGTGTTTTCTGTCACAACCATCAATCTCATTTATTCCTTCTTCATTGAGACTAATCCAATGCCAGATATTTATTCTTCATTTGTTTTAAGTCCTTTTTTTCTTGTGGCAACAACACTAGCAAACACGTTGCCGTAGAAAAATCCGTCACGACCCAATTCCCAGATGGCGCTCAATGCTGTCGTTAGGCAAGCCAACAGTAAAACATCAACACAATCAACCGTTCATAACACTTTTAAAATCAAGAATGTTATAATAATGCAGAGTTATAACTAGAAACCATGGTAAAATACCTTCATTCTTACTAAGTCACGAAGTATGAACAAAACATAAAGCTGAATGACATAAATATTAGGTACACCATGAATATCTACTAAAATCCCCAAAACCTGGTGTCACAAGTGCATGCGCATCTAAGGGAATATACAAAACCTCTAAAACTACTGTCTAAAATGGAAATAGAAAGAATAAAATAAATATTGGGGAAGCAGCTCAGCACTAAGTCACCGGCTGAAGTGACTACACGCCTGGGTGACCACCTGATATACATGTATCAGTACCTGCACAATCAGTACAAAGCATAGTATGCGTAGATAAATCAATGCATACATAGTAAGTATGTAGTCTAACCTCGAAGAAGTAGTAGCGAGGGGTCGACTTCGACAATTACTAGTGGTCCAATAACAATGTACATAAAAGTAGACATGTATGAAACACAACAAGTAGGAACGAACATGTGAATATAAATAACATAATTCTCAGCATAAAAATAATTATGAAATCATAAAATACCATATGCTGCCTCGAGCATAACATAGATAAAAAATATCAGATAAAATGTCAAATCTCAAGTCAGGGAAAGCTCATATGTACTTTGACTCCCTATCGAATATTACACACAAATTCTGCCGAGGACGTATGGCCTGATCAATATATGCTCAAGAACTCATAATTTAACTATTACAATCAATTTCCCAACCCCACTCGGAAAGTCAACAAAAACCAACCCCATGCCCATGCCCCCGGATTCCTAAAATTTTCAAAGATAAATATTATCCATGGCATCACGAACTCAAATATATAATTTATATTCAATTTCATAATCATTTTCGTGGTTAAATCACACTTTTATCAATTATATATTTTCTAACTGAAACCCAAAATTCTACTAATTTCCATGTTAAAGTCCTCATATAATACAAGTATTTAACTCACAATTGGTAGAAATTGCTTACCTAATGACATTTGATGAAAATGGTCCTTCAAAGAGCTCCCAAATCGCCAAGCCAAGGGAAAATAGGGTAAAATAAGCCTAAGTTCTATACTAAAACTTATAACCTGCCCAAATATTGCCCTTCATGATCGTGGTCCAAAGCATTGCGATTGCAAAGCAAAAACATGCTTCTACCCAAAATTTCCCCTTCGCAAACGTGACGCTGGCCATCGCGAATGCGAAGGTTTACCAGACTAGGCCCCTCCGCGAACGCGACCAGCCAAATGTTGACATGAAGGCTTTACTGTCGGCCCCCGAAAAATCCTCTACTGCAAAGGCCACTAAGTGATCGCGCAAAACTACTAACTACCTTGACCATCGCCCCTAATGAATTGCGTTTTCCACCTCAACCATGCGAACGCGAAGAACTACCAGGATACCGTCTGCGATTGCGATGCCCTCTCTGTGATCGTGTACAACAAATCTTCCTCAACTCCAGACAACCCTCCGCGATTGCGATGCACACAAGACATCAACAAAATCTGCCAATTTCAACCTTACTCCGGATGGTCCGAAACTCACCCAAGCCACTTGGGACCCCGTCTAATTATACCAACATGTCCATAAGCATAATTTTGACCTACTCGAGGCCTCGGAACAAATAAAATAATATTACAACCAAGAATCGCACCCCAACAAAACTAATCAACTTCTAAACATCAAAATTCTTCAAACTAACTCCGAATGCGACAAATCATACTTAGACAACTCGGAATGACACCAAATTTTACACACAAGTCCGATATGTTAAAATGAACCTACTTCTAGGCTTGGAATGCCAAACGGGGTCCGAAAACACCAAAGTCCACCCCAAGTAAAACTTAGAAAACTCTAAACCTTCAAAATGTCAACTTTCGACATAAGCACTGTAACGCTCTCGGTCCACTCAAAAATCAATCAGAAACGCCCAAGTCTAAAATCACCTTGCGATCCTATTGGAACTTTCAAATCCCAATTATGAGGTTGTTTACTCAAAGTGTTGACTTAAGTAAACGTGGCCACCTTAGACCACTATTATGGAACTAGGTGTTTTGAATTTAATCCGAACCCTTCCGAAACCAAACCAACCGCCCCCGCAAGTTATAAAATAAGAAAAACACATAATAGAAGTCGTAAATAGGGGAACGAGGTTCTAGAAAGCAAGACGACCGGTCGAGTCGTTACATTCTCCACGTCTTAATGAAATGTTTGTCCTTGAACGTGTTTAGAATCATACATGAAGTGATGAATAAGTGCGGATATCTAGTCCACTTGTCCTCCTAGGTCTCTTAAGTCACCTCCTCGACTTGCTGACCCTTCCACTAAAACTTCAGAGTTGAAATCTCCTCAGACCTCAATTTGTGCACCTACATGTCAACAATGTCAATTGGATCCTCTTCGTAAATCAAGCTCTCATCCATCTGAACCGTGCTATAATCCATCATATGGGACCTGTCGGCATGTTTTCTTTGGAGCATAGACACATAAAATACCGAATGAACTCCCGAAAAGCTAGGAGTCAAAGCAAGCCTATATGCAAACTCACCAACTAGCTCAAAAACCTTGAACGGACCGATGAACCTCAAACTGAACTTACCTATCCTCCTGAATCTTATGATACCCTTCATCGCCGAGATTTTCAAAAGCACCTTCTTGACCTCCATGAATGACATATCACAGGCTTTCTGATTCACGTAACTCTTTTGCCTGGATTGTGCTATGCGATGACGTTCCTGAATAACCTTTACCTTATCCAAGGCGTCCTTTACCAAATTAGTACCATATATCCTAGCCTCACGGGGCTCAAACCAACCAATTAGGGAACGACATTGTCGACCATACAAGTCCTCAAATGGAGCCATCTCGTTGTTGCACTACTAGCTATTGTTATAAGCAAACTCTGCAACCAGCAAGAATCAGTCTTATTGCCTTTCAAAGTCAATCACGCATGCTCTGAGCATATCCTCCAAAATCAGAACTATCGGCTCTAACTGCCTGTGGGTCTGCAGATGAAAGGCCATATTGAGCACTAACCCGGTACCCAACTCACTTTCCACTGCTCTCCAAAAAGGCGAAGTAAACTGAGTGTCTCGATGTGTAATATTTGAAATAGGCACGCCATGCAATTAGAAGATTTCCTGGATATAATCTAGGCCGACCTCACCGAAGTATATGTAGACCCAAAAAACATCAAATTTCCTCATCTTCCGCAGCAAGCCAACCACGAAATCATTAGTGATGCGCTCTCATTTCCACTTCAGTATAACCATCTACCGAAGCAAGCCACATGGCCTCTGGTGATCGTACTTAACCTGCTAGCAATTCAAACATCTCGACACATACTCAACTATGTCCTTCTTCATCCGCCACCACCAGTAAGGCCACCTCAGGTCATGATACATTTTCGTGGCACCTGGATGAATGGAATAATGTGAATTGTGTGCGTCGTACAGAATTGACACCCTTAGTCCATCAATATTAGGAACACATAAGTGACATTGGAGTTGTAGAACACCATAATATCTAAAACTAACCTCCTTGGAATAATCTCATAGTACCGTCTCTTTAAGAAATAACAAGTGCGGATCACCATGCTGACGAGCCTTAATCTGCTCGAATAATGAAAACTGAGCCACAACACATGTAAAAACTTAACTAGGCTCTTAAATATCCAACCTCGCAAGTCGGTTTGCCCAGGATGTTAAAGAATGGTGATATCATAGTCCTTCAGTAACTCAAGCTACCTGCGCTGCCTCAAATTAGAATCTTATGCTTAAACAGATGTTGCAAGCTACTAAGAAATGTGTAAACCACACATGAAACTCCATAAGATAATGCCTCCATATCTTGAGACCATGAACTATTGTAGCTAACTCCAAATCGTGTACAGGGTATTTGATACGCTCAAATTACACCTTGAGAATAGTGTAAGCAGTCGGTGTCAAATATAATAACCCAACTAGGTTGGGGTCGAATCCCACAGGGAATAGGTGTGAAATATTTATCTAATCAGTGTAATACTTGACTAAGTCGTAATTCTATCAAGTAATTGGAATAGAACAAAAGAGTGTTGAACGTACGAGTAAACGAAAACTGAAAACTAATTGCAATAGTATGAATGTGAATAATATGAATTTAAGAAACCAAGGTTGTGTCTCCCTTAATATAGTAGAATGCTCTTGATATTAATATTGAATATTTCCAACGGAAGAGTTCTTGATATGCAATTGATGTTTAATTTACTATCCAATATTTCCCAATAGTTGGATAATTTATCCTCTTTACAATTTTTCCAAATACAATAGAGTTGTGATTAAGAACAATCAATTAATGCCAAATTAAAACCTACTTATTCCTAAGCGATTTCATTAAACAAGGTTTAAAGCCTTGAGTCTTTGTTATTTATTTCTACCAAATTCTATCCCACATTTCCAAGATAAGATAGAATTAATTGGCGTTCGTTAATGTTTGCAACCACTAACAATTATTTGAAGAACAAGAAATAAATAAATATCAATCTTCCATTGAAATCATATTCAATATCAAAATCTCAGCAACATTCTACCCATCTAGGGTTCACAACCTCAGCGTTTAAATTTAGCTACTCATGCTGAAAATTGAAGAATAAAGAATGGTAATTGTCATCATCTTACAAAATAGAAGGTAATTGATCCCAAAAGTTTCCAAGAATTTAAAATAGTTAATTGCCCGTGCTTTGTACTCTCAATTCTGACAATATTTTTTTCACAAAACCCTATTAAACCTATTTATAGAGGCCCAAAACCCGAGGTAAATTTCGGTCTGATTTTCCCCTGTTGTGATAATGTGGACCGCATTTCTGTCGCAAAACAGAAATGTGGTCCGCAGATCATCATCGCTTGTCGCAGATTCAACCAAACAGTTTTGCTTTCATCGCGTTTTGATTTGCGGTTAGCATGTTGATTATGCGATCGCGAAATGCGATCGCATTCCTCACTCTAATCTTCACCCAGAAACTCTGTTTGCGTTTGCGATTTCACCTTGTTGTTTTGCAGTTCGCATTCCTATTTTGCGATCGCATTTGCGACCGCATTCTCGACATGAAGATTGGCCTAGAGTTCTATCCTTGTTTGCGATCTGCTTGTGGAATATGCGGTCCGCATTTGCTGTTTGCGACCGCATACTCGCATTTGCGATGCTCTTAACTTCTTTTCTTGTCTTCAACTGGATTTTTGAACTCTTTTCCATACTTCTGGGTCCTTACACTCGATATACTGCAAATACACTAAAATTACATAAGTATCATGAGAATTTGCACGTAAAACAAGTTAAACTTTAAGCAAGTAGTATCAAAATGTGCCGAAATTACCCGGCACATCAACACCCCCAACTTAAACTCTTGCTTGTCCTCAAGCAACTAAAACGATATTATCCTAGTGTAGACTCTACTTATCAAACATGAAACAATACTGACCATGTACGGTGTTTGTTGTGAGTATCTCAAGTATAACTCTTTGAATATTGTACCCTCCTTGAATCATCATTATATTCAAGGAAAACCAATCAGTTAGTGAACTTTAAGCCTCAACAAAGTAACTAATGGCTACCTTCAGCTGAATACACTTATGCTTTACTCAAAACTCAACTTTCTATCAACCTAGCAGTTTATGTGCCCTCAATGGAAAGAAATTCCCACTTTCACAATATTTAGCATAGCAATACAAAGGGACTAAAGTGCAAGTGCACTCACTCTCAGAACAAAATTTCAAGTGTCACCACATGCCATACCATAGGCTTGCCCTTATTTTAATTCGTCGCCTAGTTCTAAGAACACTCGGTTGGAGATCACATAAGGACTTTGTAAGCTTGTAATGTCGGTTTAAGGAAGGGTAGGACATATATTTAGATACAAGTGGCTACATCCTCCTTGAACACTAATTACATTCTTCTTTCTTTTAACCTTTGGCTTCTTTTCAACCCCATAGCCTCAATGGCGTTTAGTTCCCACAGTGGACCCGCCTTAAATACCTCTCTAATCTATTCCAAAGCTCCATTATTGCCAATACATACATAAATATTTATGATTTTTTTTCTGTTTCTTTTCTGTTTCTTTTTCTTCTTTCTTTTTTCTATGGAGCTTTCATAAATTCACATTAGCCCTTTGAGGTATAGACTCTCGCCCTCACTTCACAGCCTTGTCCATTTCCATTTTGACCCACACCCCCAACTTAGGCTTTTAGCCATGTTCTCGCTGTTCAAGGAGGAACGGGTTCAAAAGAGATCATTGTTTTACGCACGGGAAAGGTTTGTAATGCGGAGGCCAAAGAAAAGGCTAAAAGGCTCAAATAGGGTACTAGTGATATTATTTATGCACAGGTAGGCTGAAAAGGCTTATAAAGGTTTCATAAATAAGCAAAAAAATGCCTGGGATCCTCTCTCCAACTCAGTGCACTTATAATAAGCGTCGAAAAACCAACCGGGCAAGTTCTAGATGGCAGAAGTGAACACAAGAACTATCTAAACAAAGAACTCACACACATTGGCACACAAACTGTTCGGTTAACATAGTTTATAGCTTTAAAGTTCACATTTGGTCACTCGAGGCTTTCCTCGTGTGTATATACACGATTCTAGGTAGACCTAGAGTTACCGAGTGAGCCTCAAATTCACATAATTGATTTGTTAACAAGGGTATAATCTACACACAGATTTACATACTTGATACTAAACAAATTCACCATCCCGATCAATATATTTCATATTCATAAACCCGGTTCTACTATTACACCCTTGAAAAAGAACCTGGTGGAAGAATAAACAAGGGGATTTTATTGAGGAACTTCATTTCACTAACTATTTAATTACAACAGCATATATACATAAATCATTAATCATTACCACATAATGTACAATTATCAATTTCGCTAAACATGCCCGAAAATAAATCAAATACACAGATACACAGATAAGGCTACGACCCTCAACTTAAAACATGCATTGTCCCCAATGCATAAAAAAAATAATATAGAGCGCAAGGGGCTCCCTGGGGGCGCATTTGCGCGAAGAGATGCAGTAGCCTAGGTCTCCTTCGGAGCTACAGGAGGGCTGTGGGACTGATCTGGAGCAGGTGGTGGGGCCGCTGAGCTGCTAACTTCTCCCACTGGTGGTTGTGTGGTTGATGAGTCTGCCCGGGCAGCCACTTCCGCTAGCGATTGCTGAATGGCCCTCTCAGTGTCTGCTTGCTCTTGTTCTTTCTCCACAGTTGGCACAGCAATTGCTTTGCCCTTTTCCTTAGGGTCATCACTCTCATCGAACCCTGAATTGGCCTCCTCTGATTCTTCCCCTTCGAATTCTGATGACTGCCCCGATGTCTCGTCATCAGTAAGATCTACCTGTACTGTAGGAGCGAGAGGATGAGATACTTTAGCAGACGAAGGTGCGATGTCTGCCATTAGTGTCGTGAAGTCTAGGCCCAAGTCCAGTGCAGCAATGTCAGCACCCTGGTCACCCTCGTTGGGGAGGAGAGATGATATGTTGAACTCCAGCTTTTGCATTTTCTGGAGTTCGGTCTTCATGGATTTTACTTCCTCCCTAAACTGGGGTAAACCCCTAACCTCACCTCTTCCAATCTGTTCAACCCTAGACTCAAGCTTGTGCAACCGATCTCCGAACAATGATTGTTGTTGTTGGAGAGCGGTCACTGACATTTGAATCGGAGTCAAGGCCTGTTTAATCAGGCGGGGCAGGGTTTTCAAGAGTTGGTCCACCTTGGAATTTGCGTGATGTGCAATTAGACCGAGTCTTGAAAGGGTTGGCATTGGTGAGGAAGATGGACCAGTGGTAGATAGGGGTGCAGTCTCATCAGCAGCAGTGGAGGTTTCTGGATCTTGGGGAGAAAGGAGATTTTGGGAGTCAATGTCCTCAATTGGGGTCTCTGGTGGAGCAGCCGAATCACTTATACGAGTGCTATCTATATCCCTCGTAGACTTACCGAGTTTGCCTTGTTGTGGTAAGAAAGGAACATTCACCTCTTGGCAGAGGGTTGGTTCAAACTCGGGAAGGGAAGTGATGCCAATTTCCTGGAAAATAAGACTCCCCACATCAATTTTAACACCAGTCATAATACACGCAATGAGAAGTGCCTTCTCAATGCTGATATCCGTTTCATTCCTGGAAGGTATTAAATGGGAGGTGACAAAGTTTAGCCAATATTTGCCCTCCCTTGTGAGGTCTTCTTTGTAGATTTTCTTTCAAGGGTTAATCCAGGCAGGAGTCTCCTTGGAAATTACGGACGCTATCCATCCACGTTCGTGTTCTCTATTGGAGTACTTTGCATCGTACTCAGCTGTGCCTGATTCCCACTCGGGGAAGTAGAGTTCATTGATATGCTCACTGTCATAAAACACAGCCTTACCCTGAACGTGGACGATGCCGGTGAATATTCTGTCGCGTCTATGGTACCCTGTTCATGAAGCTTCGTAAGACGCATAGAATTCCCGGACCATTGACTCGTTATAATCTTTGGGGTCCGTAGTGAAGTACTCCCATTTTCTCGTGTTGATGTTTTCGAAAATATGAGGGTACTGTTCCTGTAATCCGTTCAAGCTTAACTTTTTCTCCCCCAAGATTTTCCTTTTTGTTAGCCCTTCCCTGAATAATGATCTGGAACCTTCAACCCCAAATCGAAGCTGCATGTCATCACCGCGTTTCCGTCTGGCCTCAGCCACTAAATCGACTTCCGATAAGCGTTCCTCCTCATCAGACTGGGAGGTACTCGGCACATTTGATTCCGCTCTTACCCTTTTAGGTTGTGCTGAGGTGGAAGCGGAAGCTGGTCTTCTCTTTACGGAGTGCTTTTTGGCTGCCATATCTACATGAATAGGATATGTAAGCAACATTATCATCATTAGAGAAAAACAAAACAGGAAAACTGACGAAAGAGTTACAGAAATGCGGCGTGGTTTGCGGTCGCATAACCACTATGCGAACCGCAAACACGTCGCATTCCTATGTGTGACAGGTAGATGGCATTCTGCGATGGACTCTGCGAACCGCATAAACACTATGCGAATCGCAAACCCATCGCAGATTGTCCTCGTGTATAAGCTTGTTGGATACACACAAATGCGATCGCATATTCACCGCAGAGTTCACCGGTTCTAACCAAATTGTCTGGCCGTGTTTGCGGTGGCTTTGCGGTCCGGATATCTATTATGCGATCTCAAAGTCACCGCATATGTTGTCTTCCACAGATACCTAGGGTTTAGGGATGCGGTCAAAGTGCGGTCCACATTTTGATTTTGTAGACCGCAAATACCTTAAAATATACAAGTATGTTCATCCCTCAAGAATGAAAACCCTATATTCTTGTCTTCCATCCCAAAAAATTCAAAAACTCCATTAAAACATCAACCCTAATTTTGAAAATTACAATTTAACATGGAGCAAAGGTCGAACGTACCTTATGAAGAAGATTTGAGGACTTAGAACAACTGTTAATCAACTCTTTGATGTTTGGTAAGCTTGCACTTTAATTTTCCGATGATATCCGTCGATGGTCTTTCTTTGTTGCCATTTTCTATTCTCTTTTTATTTGTTTGTTTGTTTGTTTTTTTTATATACTTAGACTGAAGGATTTAGAAGAGGAGGGAATGCGAACATGTACCTGGCAATTATGCGATGGCTTAGTCGTCGCATAATGTAAATGTGAATCGCATAGTAGGAGACCTCACCGCATTTATATCAGACTTTTGAGCTGAATTCTTTGTCCCTGTTTGCGGTGAGAATGCGGATCGCATAACTCAAATGCGAACCGCGAAGTGCTGTGCTTCGTCGCATTCATGCCAGCTATACTTACTCAACTTTCTACTTCAGTTTGCGGCACAAATGCGGTTCGCATATTGAAAATGCGATCGCATTTGTGCATCATTTGTCACCTTTTTGTTTTTCTGTAGTTTCAAGAATTCCTCTTCAATTCCTGTGTCCTTTCATCACATTCCTGCACTCTAAAGCCCTTCAAATAGCCCTAAGTATAAATATGATATTAAAATTTAAATAAAGATACAACAACAAACAAAAGTAAATGATACCACACATGGGTTGCCTTCCATGAAGCGCTTGATTTAACGTCGTGGCACGATGAAGCTAAGACGCCTCAGCAATCATTCCATGGTTGGGATTGGATCATCTTTTAGAGCCAGCTGCTCTATCAAATGTTTCTCTCCATCCGCTCCCAAGTAGTGCTTGATTCTTTGCCCGTTTACCTTGAAAGTTCGGAGCCCATCCTCCGATGACAATTCAACAACTCCAAAAGGAGAGACATAAACAACTTGAAATGGTCCAGACCATTTAGACTTCAGTTTCCCCCGAAATAGTTTTAATCTTGAATTCAACAGCAATACCAGATCCCCTGCCTTAAACTCTCTTTTTAAGATCTTTTTGTCATGGACGAATTTCATTCTTTCTTTATATACTACTGCACTCTCATAAGCGTGAAGACTCAATTCCTCTATTTCATTTAACTGTGCTAGCCTTAGAGCTCCAGCCCCCGCCCAGTCCATGTTTAATCTTTTTAAGGCCCACATAGCCTTATGCTCGAGTTCTACGGGTAAATGGCACGCTTTTCCGAAGACTAGCCGATAAGGGGATGTACCGATAGGGGTCTTGTAAGCTGTACGGTATGCCCATAGAGCATCATCTAGCTTCCTTGACCAGTCGGTCCTATTCGCGTTCACCGTCTTTGCTAGAATGCTCTTTATTTCCCTGTTGGATACTTCAACTTGACCGCTCGATTATGGATGATAAGGTATGGCAACCTTATGCTTGACCCCGTACTTGTCAAGGAGACCTTTAAAGACTCTGTTACAGAAGTGCGAACCCCTATCACTGAGAATGGCTCTCGGGGTGCCAAACCGGGTAATATTCTTCTTTAGAAATGCGGTCACACTCCGAGCTTCGTTGTTTGGTAAAGCAACAGCTTCTACCCATTTGGACACATAGTCCACAGCCACTAGGATGTATTTCATCCCACATGAGCTTATGAAAGGGCCCATGAAGTCAATACCCCAAACATCGAATAGTTCGATTTCCATCACAAAGTTCATAGGCATCTCATGCCTCCTAGAAATTGGGCCCTATCGTTGGCATTGGTCACACGACTTCACCAACTGATTAGCGTCCTGATAAATGGTTGGCCAGTAATAACCATATTCCAAGATCTTCGCTGCCGTTCTATTCCCCCCATGATGACCCCCAACCGGTGAGTCATGACAAGCTTTCAGAATATGTAGCATCTCTTCCTCAGGCACGCATCTCCCAATTATGTTATCCGCACAGACACGGAACAAGAAAGGTTCTTCCCAATAATAGTTTCGACAATCCCTTAAGAACTTCTTCCGTTGGTATGATTCCAACCCTTCCGGAATGTGATCGCTGACGATGTAGTTAGCGATGTCTGCATACCACGGTGCAGAGGAATGGATAACGCCAGTATTTGTTCATCTGGAAATGCGTCATTGATTTCCAACCCTCCTATTTGTCTCCCCGATTCTTCAAGCCTAGATAAGTATGATCTGCCACTTGGTTTTGTGTTCCCTTTCGATCCATAACTTCAAAATCGAATTCTTGCAATAGTAAAACCCATCGGATTAGTTTTGGCTTTGCATCTTTCTTCGCCATCAGATCACGGAGAGCTGCATGATCAGTGTACACAATTACTTTAGAGCCCAATAGATATGCACGGAACTTCTCGAACGCATACACAATGGCCAACAGCTCTTGCTCAGTTACGGTGTAATTCATCTGCGCCCCATTAAGTGTTTTGCTAGCATAGTATATTGGGTGAAGAACTTTATTGTGTCTTTGTCCCAGCATAACTCCAATAGCTACACCGCTGGCGTCACACATAAGTTCAAAAGGCAGCGACCAATCAGGTGTGACTATAATGGGTGCCGTGGTGAGCTTTGTCTTCAGTTCCTCAAAAGCTGTGAGGCATTTCTCATCAAAGACGAAATTGGCATCCTTTTCAAGGAGTTTACACATTGGGTTTGCAATCTTTGAGAAGTCCGTAATAAACTGCCTGTAGAATCTTGCATGCCCCAAAAAACTACGGACACCTTTTACGGATGTGGGTGGAGGAAGTTTAGAGATGATTTCTATTTTAGCTTTATCCACCTCTATGCCACGCCTTGAGATTTTATGTCCCAGAACAATACCTTCATCCACCATGAAGTGTCATTTCTCCCAATTTAGTACAAGGTTCGTCTCTTCGCATCGCTTTAGCACTTGTTTCAGATTCTTCAGGAAATGCTCAAAAGTTTCACCGACTACCAAAAAATCATTCATAAAAACCTCAAGGAAATCCTCTACCATATCGGAGAAGATAGACATCATACATCTCTGGAAGGTCGCTGGAGCGTTGCATAAGCCGAATGGCATTCGACAAAAAGCAAATGTTCCATATGGGCATGTGAACGTTGTCTTCTCCTGGTCCTCCAAAGCTATATTGATCTGATTATAACCGGAGTATCCGTCAAGGAAACAATAAAAGGACTTTCCTGCTAGCCGATCAAGCATTTGATCAATAAAAGGCATAGGGAAGTGGTCCTTGCATGTGGCACTATTTAGTTTTCTGTAGTCCATGCATACCCTCCATCCGGTTACTGTTCTTGTTGGAATAAGATCATTCTTTTCATTCTTGACCACAGTCGTGCCTCCCTTCTTTGGCACGCATTGCACCGGGCTCACCCATGAACTATCAGCAATTGGGTAGACTACCCCAGCGTCCAGCCATTTGATTATCTCTTTCTTCACCACTTCCTGCATTGACGGATTCAGCCGTCGCTGGTGCTCCACACTCGGTTTTGTCGCACTTTCTAATTGAATCTTGTGCTCACAAATTCCAGCAGGGATTCCCCGAATGTCCGCAATTGTCCAACCAATGGCTTGTCTATGTTCCTTCAAAACTTGCAGCAACTGTTCCACCTGCACGTCATTCAACAACGAAGAAACAATTACTAGTAAAGTATTATTGAAGCCAAGAAATTTATACCTCAAATGCGACGGAAGTGGTTTGAGCTCTAATTGAGGTGGTTCGATAATGGACGGCTTTGCAGGAGGTGTAACTCTATTCTCCAAATCGAGGGAAAGTTTTGGTGCAGTATACGAGTAGGAGCCACGTCCTTCTAATGCATTCACCAACTCCATAAAACCTTCCATATAATCACCATCGAAGTTCACCAATATAGGTGCCAATGCTTCACCCAAGCATTGCTCTTCCATCTTCGTCTCAACAGCATCATCTACTTCATCAACAATACCAATTACTGAAATGCTCTTGTACTCGGTTGGTAACTTCATACCCTTACTAGCTTGGAAGGTAACTTCTTCGTTGTTCACCCGGAATTTGATTTCGTTACGCTCCGAATCCATAAGGGCTCTTCCAGTAGCTAAGAATGGTGTCCCCAATATAAAAGGGATTTCCTTGTCCACAACACAGTCAAGAATCACAAAATCAGCTGGAAAATGAAACTTTCCATCTTTCACAATCACATCATCTACAATACCAACTGGTCTTTTGATTGAACGGTCAGCCATCTACAACCTCATGCTCGTCGGCCTTGGCATTCTTAATCCAACTTGTTTGTAGATGGCAAGCGGCATTAGATTGATGCTGGCCCCATTGTCACACAGTGCCTTTGCAAAGTCGCGCACTCCAATGGTGCACGAAATAGTAAATGCTCCGGGGTCCTCTTTCTTTTGGATTGGGTTTGTAGCAATAATAGAGCTAACCCGGTGCGTCATATTCACCACCTCATTCTTGGCAGTTCTCTTCTTCGTGATCAAATCCTTTAGATACTTGGCAAAACCCGGCATTTCTTGAAAAGCCTCCAAGAATGGTATGTTCACAGATAACTGTTTGAGAATGGCATAGAACTTCTTAAACTTGCTATCGTCAACTCTTCTCGCAAGTCTCTGAGGGAAAGGAGGAGGGGGTCTAGGAATCGGCGGAAGAATGTTTGATGTTTCTTCTGCCTTTTCCTTCATCCCTTCTCGAGTCTCATCTCGTTTTTGCACAACTTCTGGATTATTATTTACTTCAGCAACATTAGGTTCTTCAACTTCGACTCCTTTATCAAGTTCTTCCACATCAACTGCTTGCTCATTCTTTCCTTACAATATCTTACCACTCCTGGTAGTGATAGCCATATATGGGAAGTTGGGCCACTTCCACTTCCCTTTGGATTTGCAATCGTATCACTAGGGAGTGTTCCCTTCTGCTGTGGATATTGCTCACGAGAAATATCTCTCATTTGCAATTCCAGCTTTTGAATCGCCGCAGTATGAGAGCCAACCAACTCAGTCATGTTCTTCATGGAATTATCAGACTTTTCTTGGTTTTGTAGTATCCTTTCAAGCATGCTCTCTAATTTAGACTCACTAGAGGATCCCTGATTCGGATACTGACCCTTTGGAGGAACATAAGGGTTGGAACATCGATTTGAAAAATTATTATTGTTGTTCCAGTTTCCTTGGTTAGAGCCACTTTGGTCGTTTCGCCATTGATGGTGACCTTGCCCTTGCGGGTTTGGTCTCCACTGATTTTGCGAGCCTTGACCTTGGTAATGCTGCCTTTGGTACCCTCCTTGAGAATTATTGACATAATTAGCCTCTTCATAATCATCATTTTGCACCGGCTGCACATTCTCAACCACATTGACTTTCTTGTTCTGATTTTCCGTGAAAAGCTTTGTCAACACATTAACATTTGTGGCAAGTTCTGCAATCACTTGGTCTCGTTCTTGATTTTCCTTGATCAAATTGTTCATAGAAGGAGACCCAATTGCAATTCCTCCTGTAGTATCTTCAGAATGCCAAGCTTGGTTGTGTTTTGCCATTTTGTCTAAGATCTGAGTCACCCTAGCGAAGGTTTTATCCATGAAAGATCCAGCAGCTGCATTCTTCGCTATTGATTGGTTCATAGGGTCCAAATCCATGTAGAAATTGTCCAGCAAGATGGAATCCGGAAAGCCATGGTTTGGAGACCTCACCAAGTACAACTTGAAGCGATCCCACGCTTCATGTAATTGTTCACCAGGTAGTTGCTTAAAGAAGAATATCTTGTCCCTGAGCTCAGACTTCTTGCTTTGTGGAAACTATTTTGACAAGAACGCCCGGACAAGTTCAGGCCATGAACGTATAGAATTCGGAGGAAGATTCTGAAGCCATTTCCTCGCATCTCCAGCTAACGAATACTTAGCATCTCAACCTCAAGGCATCGTCGGAGACATGATTCTGCTTATGCATCGCACAAACACCCAAGAAATTTCTGAGGTGCTGTATTGGATCATCGTCCGTGGAATTTCTGAAAAATTCCTCTGCTTTCAGCATCCTAATTAATCCATGTTCTACCTTGAAAGTAGCGGCACCGATAAGAGGAGGTACAATGGCGTTTGTATCTTCAATATACTCCTCAATGTCTGCAAAAGGACTTCCTTCCTCCTGTATCTCCACATCATCTTCATGGTCTGACATATCTCCCTGTCTACAACAACCAAAACAAATAGCGTGTAATCAAGTGGAATTAGACGTATAGTAAAGTACACACTAATTAGTAATTTCAGAACCGTATTCCCCGGCAACAGCGCCAAAATTCGATATGCTCAAATTACACCTTAAGAATAGTGTAAGCGGTCGGTGTCAAATATAATAACCCAACAAGGTTGAGGTCGAATCCCACAGGGAATAGGTGTGAAATGTTTATCTAATCAGTGTAATACTTGACTAAGTCGTAATTCTATCAAGTAATTGGAATAGAACAAAAGAGAGTTGAACGTACGAGTAAACGAAAACTGAAAACTAATTGCAATAGTATGAATGTGAATAATATGAATTTAAGAAACCAAGGTTGTGTCTCCCTTAATGTAGTATAATGGCAATTGGTGTTTAATTTACTATCCAATATTTCCCAATAGTTGGATAATTTATCCTCTTTACGTTTTTTCCAAATACAAAAGAGTTGTGATTAAGAACAATCAATTAATGTCAAATTAAAACCTACTTATTCCTAAGCGATTTCATTAAACAAGGTTTAAAGCCTTGAGTCTTTGTTATTTATTTCTACAAAATTCTATCCCACTTTTCCAAGATAAGATAAAATTAATTGGCGTTCGTTAATGTTTGCAACCATTAAAAATTATTTGAAGAACAATAAATAAATAAATATCAATCTTCCATTGAAATCATATTCAATATCAAAATCTCAGCAACATTCTACCCATCTAGGGTTCACAACCTCAGCGTCTAAATTTAGCTACTCATGCTGAAAATTGAAGGATAAAGAATAGTTATTATCATCATCTTATAAAATAGAAGGTAATTGATCCCAAAAGCTTCCAAAATTCAAAATAGTTAATTGCCCGTACTTTGTACTCTCAATTCTGACAAGATTTTTTTCACAAAACCCTATTAAACCTATTTATAGAGGCCCAAAACTCGAGGCGAATTTCGGTCTGATTTGCCCCTGTTGTGATAATGCGGACTGCATTTCTGTCGCAAAACGGAAATGTGGTCCGCAGATAATCATCGCCTATTGCAGATTCCACCAGACAGTTTTGCTCTCATCGCGTTTTGATTTGCGGTTCGCATGTTGATTATGCGATCACGAAATGCTATCGCATTCTCCACTCTAATTTTCACCCAGAACTCTGTTTGTGTTTGCGATAACACCTTGTTATTTCGTGGTTCGCATTCCTGTTTTGCGGTTGCATTTGCAACCGCATTCTCGACATGAAGATTGGCCTAGAGTTTTGTCCTTGTTTTGCGACAGAAATGCGTTCTGCAGATCATCATCGCCTGTCGCAGATTTAACCAAACAATTTTGCTTTCATCGCGTTTTGATTTGCGGTTCGCATGTTGATTATGCGATCCCGAAATGCGATCGCATTCCTCACTCTAATCTTCACCCATAAACTCTGTTTGCGTTTGCGATTTCACCTTGTTGTTTTGCGGTTCGCATTCCTGTTTTGCGGTCGCATTTGCGACCGCATTCTCAACATCAAGATTGGCCTAGAGTTCTATCCTTGTTTGCGATCTGCTTATGGAATATGCGGTCCGCATTTTCTGTTTGCGACCGCATACTTGCATTTGCGATGCTCTTAACTTCTTTTCTTGTCTTCAACTGGCTTTTTGAACACTTTTACATACTTCTGGGTCCTTACACTCGATATACTGCAAATACACTAAAATTACATAAGTATCATGAGAATTTGCACGTAAAACAAGTTAAAATTTAAGCAAGTGGTATCAAAATGTGCCGAAATTACCCGGCACATCAGTATTCTTATTGTGGGGTTTCAACTGAGGAGAAGCATACGCAATAACTCGCCCCTCCAACATCAATACACAACCCAATCAACACGTGAAGCGTCACAATATACAGTGTAAATCCCTGAATCGGAAGGCAAAACCAACACAAGTGTTGTAGTCAGTGCGGTCTTGAGCTTCTGAAAGCTTGCCTCGCAATAATCAAAATACTTGAACTGAACACCCTTCTGGGTCAATCTAGTCAAAGGAGCTTCAACTGATGAGAAGCCCTCTACAAGTTGATTATAATAACTTGTTATCCCCAAGAAACTCCCGATGTTAGTAGCTATGGTAGGAAAATGCCAACTCTAAACTTCCTCGATCTTCCAGGTATCCACCTTAATGCCCTCACCTGACATAACATGCCCCAAAGAGGCCATAGAATCTATCCAGAACTCATACTTGGAGAACCTAGCATATAGCTTTTGTTCCTTCAAAGTTTGAAGCTCTATCCTCAAATGCTGCTCGTATTCCTCCATGCTGCGCGAGTAGATCAATATGTCATCAATAGAGATAATGACAAATGAGTCAAAACATGGCCTTAACACTTGATTCAAAAAATTCATAAATGCTACCAAAGCATTAGTCAAGACGAAGGACATCACAAGAAACTCGTAATGCTCATATCTATTTTGAAAAGTTGTCTGCAAAACAACCAAAGAATGAATCCTAAACTGATGATACCCAGATCACAAGTCGATCTTTGAGAACACCCTAGAACCCTGAAGATGATCAAATAAATCATCAATGCGCGGCAAAAGATATTTATTCTTGATGGTGACCTTATTTAACCTGTAGTATTCAATGCACATCTGCATGCTCACATCCTTCTTCTTCATAAATAATAACGGTGCGCCCCAAGGCAATACTCGGCCTGATGAATCCATTCTCGAACGACTCCTGAAGCTTCTCCTTCAACTCTTTCAACTCCATAAGACCCATACGATAAGAGGAAATAAAGATAGGTTAAGGTTCCTAGTGCCAAATTAATGTCGAAATCGGTAGACCTATTCGGTGGCATGGCTGGTAAGTCGGAAGGAAATATATAGGAAAACACTATGTATTATGGGAGTCTCCACAACAGTATCTCGAACAATGGCCAGATAGGCCAAAATTCCCTTCTCAACCATATGTCGAGCCTTCAAGAAAAAAATAACCCGACTCGATGTACTACTAAATGAACCTCTCTACTCAGCCTAGGCAGCTCTAGGATCACCAAGCTAACATTCTTGGCATGTCAATAGAGAATGGCACAGTACAAAGACAAACCAATCCATGCGCAGGATAACATCGAAGTCAATCATATCGAGTGATAGAAGATTCACTTTGGTGTCATACACACAGAATGTTAACATAGAGGACTGGTAAACCTGATCCACAACCACAAAATCACCCACAGGTGTGGACACATATACAAGAACACCCAAGGACTCACGAGATACATCCATATAAGGTGACAAGAGAGAAGAGACATAAGAATAGGTAGACCCTTGATAAAATAGTACCGAAGCATCTCTACTGCAGAAAAAATAATAACTGTGATCATGGCATTTGAGGCTACTGCCTCTAGTCCAACTGAAAGGCATAGAATCTAGCTGGAGCGCCACCTCACTAGCCTCCACCTCTAGGGAAACCCCTACCTACCTGCCCTCCGTCTCTAGCTAGTCGGACGGGCAGTGCGACATCTGTTGTGGTAATCATGGGCTGGTGGCTCTACTGCTCTACCTTGCCCGATGTCTAGGATAAAGCCTCCTCACATGACCAATCTCCCTGCACTTGAAACAACCTCTCGGTGCGAAAACCTGCTGGCCCTAGATCTGGCCTTGATAGCTTGAGTACTCACTAGAGGAACCCTGAATAGCTGTTGGACGGTAGGTGTTCTTTGGAATGAAGCTGAATTAAGGCTGCACTCGAGTACCCCGAATAGGCTGTGGTGCCAAATACATTGGCCTGCTAAGATGGCCCCTTATGAACTGACCTCTACCCCAAGATGGGGGTCTCACTAAACCCATCAGAATGTCGAGGCCGTTGTTTACTAGATGTGAACTCTCTACCCTGGTTTCGGATAAGCTCGATCCTCTGAGCTATCTCCACAACTCGGAGCTAAGGAGTCCCATCTTTGCGTCTCGGGCCATAGAAACCTGAATACCATAGTGCAAGCCCGCAATAAGCCTCAGCACTCCATGTAATTCCTTGGGATGTATGATAGCTGCATGACAAGAAAACTTAGTGAATCTCTCCTCATAGTCGGTCACATACATCTTACCCTACTAGAGCCGCTCGAACAAACTCTGTAACTCCTCCCTCTGTAAAGTTGGAATATGCTTCTCTAAGAAGATGTGCGTGAACTGATGTCAAGTCAAGAGAGGTGAACCTGATGGCCTACTTAGGAGATAAAACTACCACCAAATACGGGTCTTTCTCTCCAGCTGAAATATGGTCGAGTCTACCCCGTTGGACTCCACTAGTCCCAAATTATGCAGCCTTTCCCTACAATGATCAATTGAATCATGTGGGTCATTTGGTAAATCCGCCCATGCACTTCTACTCCTCAATAGTCACGGCAGGTCTGGTCTCTGGGGAAACAACCTCATTACATTAACATGAGGATTTACCCCTCAATCACTCCTGCAGCGGCACGTGTAGTTTCGGGGTTAGGTTATTTCGACCTACCCATTCTTGGTGGCTAAATGATACTCCCAAAGCATTTATTATTAAAAGGATTCACTACCCCTTTCATAATCTTTTACACATCTTTCCATTTCACTGGCACTAGCAGCCACAATTTTAATGTCAATCTTGGCACGTTGGCCATGATTCATATTTCATGCTTATTATTTCGCTTTCAAACATCATAATGGATCATCAACATCAAACAAGAACATGGAGAGACTCAACTCAAAAAGAGAAGTTTGGCCAACATACCTCGTCTTGAGCTTCCTTAAATTACAACAACATTCAAAAAATCTTAGCCTCTTCGATCTATTTAGTAATATAGCAAAATCAAACACAAATTAGGAAGGAGTTCCTGGTTCCAGCTTATTTGAGCATTTTGTGAAACACTAGGTGGGCATTATTCTGTAACAAAGAAGTGACCAACAATAACTTTCTGGCAATTCCAACTTTTACGGCTTCTTCTGATATTGTTGAAGAAGACGCCCAAGCCACTTTCGCTGCCATTTCTCTAAATTCGGTGGTTAATAGGTTGTGGTTCTAAATCGGGTTGGATCTTTGTGTTTCTGGATCTTGATTGGAAACCCTAACTGAGCAAATCAGGTCAAGATTTAAAAAAATAATCAAGATTCGTGACTACAAAATTCATTCAGAAATCACCACTTGACTCAATTTTTTACGCACAGTCCTTCACTGCTCAAGCTTTCTTATACCAAATGCGATTTCGTTATCTTCTTGCAACATTGGTAGCGTTTGTCACCTGCCAACTGCACTTTTGCTCTATAAAGGTGGCAAGCATTGATACAATTGTTCTTCTACTGAATTCAATAAGTTCTCGTTCGGAATTTCTAAACTCCGTTCTTCGAAGTTGCAATTCATGTTCTGTTGTTCCTCTCTTGCCCTGATATTTTAGCATAATTGTATCTCCTTGCCTGCCTATTTTGTTCGTGAATCTTTAGTTAGTATTTGCCCTAGCATTGTCAAATTAATTGTATTAGCGATAGATTTGCCTACTTGTTTATATTGTTATCTACCTGTTACATCTGTATTTTGAATCCTTATTTCAAACATCCGTAGTAGTTCTGTTCTAGTTTTGCACATTTTCTTTGGGATCTTTAGTTGTAGATTATAGCCCCCTTTAGCTCATGTATTGTAATTCTTCACCTAATTTTCTATCCATTAGTTATAGATTATAGTTCCTTTCGTTTCTTTATTTTATTTCTTCACCTGTTTTTCTACCCTTTAGTTATAGATTATAGCTCATTTAGTTCTTTTATTTTATTTCTTCACCTATTTTTCTATCCATTAGTTGTAGATTATACTTCCCATTAGTTCCATTATTTTATTTCTTCACCTTTTTTGCAACCTTTAGTGGTAGATTATATTTCGGTAATTCATTTTATTTTTATCGCTTGTTTTCGGAATAGTGCTTGTGTGGTGACTCCTAGATTATAGTGGCTCTGGTGAACGATGGTAGGGTAAGGTCTTGTCCTCGGGGGTGTCAGTGCAGGGGAGGGGGTGCGAGGGGTAAGGGGGATAAAAGGGCTAAGGGAGCTACTAGACTGAGAGTGGGGTCTTGGATCATAGGAACTTTGAGTTGATAATCTTTAAAGTTAGCGAAGATTCTCGAGAAAAGGAAGATTAATATAGCTTGTGTACAGGAGATTAGGTGGGTAGAAGATAAGGCGCGGGATGTGGGTAGTTTAAAACTTTGGTATTCTGGGAGGTTGGGGGACAGGAACGAGGTAGGTATCTTGGTTGATAAGGACCTCCGTGAACTAGCGGTGGAGGCTAGGAGGGTGGATGACCGGCTGATGACTATTAAGCTAGTTGTTGGAGGTTTTACTTTGAACATAATCAGTGCGTACGCACCCCAAGCAGGGTTGGATGAGGAAGTCAAGAGGTGTTTCTGGGAGTATTTGGATGAGATGCTGCCTGGTATCCCGCATACCGAGAAGCTTTACATACGAGGATATTTCAATGGCCACATTGAAGCGACGTCTGAGAGGCATGATGATGCGCATGGTGGCTTTGGTTTTGGAGATAGAAAACTCGAGTTTTCAAGAGCATTTTATTTGGAGATAGCAAACTCGAGTTTCCCCAAGAAGAGGGAGCACTTTGTCACTTTTCAGAGGGAGCACTCTGCAGAAAGTACGATTCAGTTCTTTGTACGGATTGCACGGTCATCCCGAGTGGGAACCTCTCGACCTTTCATAGGCTCCTGGTCATGGACCTTGAGATCACGAGGAAGAGGGCAATGTACAACCAAAATACGATAAAGTGGGGAGCCTTGGTGGAAGCTAAAGCGCAGGAGTTGGGGGCCAAGCTTGTGACTATGGGGACTTGGAGGAGTGATGGGGACGCAAGCGCTATGTGGACCATAACTGCGCAGTGCATTAGGGAAGCCGAGAGAGAGGTATTCGGGGTCTTAAAGGGTTACTCTGGTGGTCATGAAGGAGACAGATGTGGACACATATACAAGAAAAAGTGGAAACTAAGAAATTAGCGTATCTTATGCTAGTGGAAAGTGTAGACGAGGAGGAGAAGAGGGAGAATAGGGAGCATTAAAAGTTGGCTAAGAAAGAGGCAAATCTAGTAGTTACGGTGGCCAACACTGCAGCTTTTAGTCGTTTGTATGAGGAACTCGAGGGCTGAGGTGCGGATAAGAGGTTGTTCGGGTTAGTCAAGGTGCGAGAAAGGAAGGCGTGTGACTTGGACCAAGTGAAGTGCATCAGGAATGAAGAAGGTAGAGTTTTGGTGGACGAGGGGCTTATCCATCGGAGATGGAAAACCTATTTCCATAGTCTCTTGAGCGAGGAAGGGGACAAGAGCATTATACTGGGTGATTTGGAACTCTCTGAGAGTCGTTGTGACTTTGGGTATTGTAGGCAGATTAGAGTTGATGAAGTCGAGGGGGTTATGCATAAGATGAGCAGGGGCAAAGCGACCGGGCCAGATGAAATTCCAGTGGAGTTTTGGAAGAGTGCCGGCAAGGCAGGCTTGGAGTGCCTCACTAGGTTATTTAATGTCATGTTTAGAACGAAGAAGATGACCGAAGAGTGGAGGTGGAGCACGATGGTTCCTATATACAAGAACAAGGGTGATATCAAAAATTGCAATAACTATCGAGGTATCAAGCTGCTTAGCCATACTATGAAAGTCTGGGGGAGAGTAGTAGAGCTAAAGGTGAGGAGAAGTGTGTCCATTTCCGAGCATCAGTTTGGGTTTATGCCGGGGCGTTCAACTATAGAAGCCATCCACGTTGTTAGGATATTGATGGAGTAGTATAGGGAGAGAAAGAAGGACTTGAATATGGTGTTCATCGATTTAGAAAAGGCATATGATAAAGTCATGAGAGAGGTTTTGTGGAGATGTGTGGAGCCTACATGTGTACTTGTTGCCTACGTTAGGTTGATTAAGGACAACTATGATGGAGTAAAGACCTGAGTAAGGACGGTGGGTGGGGACTCAGACCATTTTTCGATTATCATGGGGTTGCATCAGGGGTCAGCACTAAGCCCTTTTTTGTTTGCTCTGGTGATAGACGTACTGACGTGCCACATCCAAGGGGAGGTGACATGGTGCATGCTATTTGCAGATGATAATGTATTGATTGACGAGACGCAAAACAATATGAATGCGCAATTAGAGGTATGGAGGCAAACCCTGGAATCTAAAGGTTGCAAGTTGAGCAGGACCAAGACAGAATACTTGGAGTTTATGTTCAGTGGCGAGACTCAACGAGGGGAAGGGGAAGTGAGGCTGGACTCACAGGTCATCCCTAGGAGAGGGAGGTTTAAGTACCCTGGGTCTATTATTCAGGGGATGGGGAGATTGATGAAGATATCACACATAGTATTTGAGCGGGATGGATGAAATGGAGACTCGCTTTTGGTGTTTTGTGTGACAAGAAGGTGCCACCGAAACATAAGGGTATGTTCTACAGAGTGGTGGTGAGACCAACGATATTGTATGGGGCTGAGTGTTGGCTAGTCAAGATCGCTCGTGTCCAGAAGATGAAGGTAGTAGAGATGAAGATGTGGAGGTAGATGTGTGGTCACACCAGGTTAGATAGGATGAGAAATGAGGTTATTCGCGACAAGGTGGGTGTGGTCCCTATTGAGGACAAGATGGGGGAAGCGCAACTTAGGTGGTTTGGTCATGTGAGGAGGAGGAGCACAGACGCCCTGGTTAGGAGGTGTGAGAGCTTGACATTGAAGGGCCTACGCAGAGGTAGAGGTAAGCCAAAGAAGAAGTGGGGAGAGGTGATTAGGCAAGACATGGTGCAACTTTAGCTGACCGAGGACATGGCCCTTGATTGGAAGGTGTAGAGGTCGAGGATTAAGGTAGTAGAGTTGGTTGTCTATAGCATTCGTAGCAGTAGTATTGGCACGCAGTCTTGCTTTCTGTTGGTTCTAACCGTTGTTTCTTTCATTGTTGATCACATTACTGTCTTGTTGTTTTTATTCTGCTTTTATATGGCTTTTTGGTACTGTCCCTCCTTGTCTATATTTTCATTAATAATGTGCTAATGATTTCTTGAGCCGAGGCTAAATTGGAAACAACCTCTCTATCCTCACAAGGTAGGGGTAAGATATGCGTAAACACAACCCTCCCCATACCCCACGGTGTGGGATAATATTGGGTATGTAGTTGTTGTACTAGGTGGGCATTATGTTTTCTATCTTCTCCTATGGTGGATTTCCCTCACCCCACAACCCAAGGTCTACCAACTTGGGCTCAACTACCTTCCCACACTCAGGATTGTACATGCATGCATAGATACACTCTCATACCAAAAAATTGCATGTGTTATTACCTATTTTTAGTTGAATCTCGAAATTGAGGGTAAGGGCATAGAATCTTACATCTAGGATGAAAACTTTGTGACTATTTCTTGAGAATTCTTCAAGACTCGAGTCAAGATTGGTAAACACTTAGCTTAGGGATCCCCTCCTCACTCTAGACCACTTTCTTCTCTCTAAAATACTAGTTAGGACCAGCCAAAATAGACCACAAGTTGTTTTTAAAAAAATGAGATCGGGTGAAAAGCAGACCGCATCGCAAAACAGGTATGCGGTCCGCAAAGGGCATTGCATAAAAGGGTCCCAAAACTACGCTATTTGGGTTAGATATGCGGCAAGTCTGCGGTCCGTAGACAAGTTTTGTGGTCGCATAATGGACTGCAAAAACTCCTTCTGAAGTTTCTCTTGTTGACTTATACGACAAAAGTGCTGCTTGCGAAACGATTATGCGACTGCATAAATTGATCACAAATATCATCCCAAATTTTTGCCCAATTCTCTGCTTCACTCTGCGGCGGATTTGCGGTCCGAAAATCAGTTCTGCCACCGAATAATGGACCGCAAAAATGTCCTACACCGCCAAAAATTTTCTTCAACTCCCCAACGCGCTGTTCAACCCAAAAGTCCCTAAATTTCTAAATATTTTGCTAGAGTCTCCCCTGTAATTGGGCCTATCAACCAGCCAAAGAATCACAGAACCAATCCTAACAACATATACATAATCCAACGATGCAACAAAACACGAAATTAACAACGATTGTGGCCTAATAGATAGTATACTACTAGAAAGGAACACCTTTAGCATAAACTGTACCAGTGATACATAATAATTCATAGGGGAATACTTCATAGAAATGATTGCGTAACTATACAAACAAATGAGGGTCCTTCTTCTTCATTTCTTCCTCGGCCTCCCAGGTGGCCTCTTCGACCTATTGGTTTGGCCATTGCACTTTCACGGAGGCAATTCTTTTATTTCTCAGCGTACAGACTTGCCTATCAACAATCGCAACTAGAATTTCTTCATCAGTCAATTCCTCACTTACCTCAATAGTTTCAACTAGAACAATAAGCGATGCATTTCCGACCATCGTCTTCAATATGGATACGTGAAACACCGGGTGCACAAGAGATATCTATGGAGGTAGTTCTAGCCTATAAGCCGCCTAACAAATCCTTTGAATGATTCTGTATGGTCTAACATACCTCGGACTCAATTTTGCTTTCTTACCAAACCGCTATATACCCTTCATAGGGGAACCTTCAAGAACACCCAATCATCTTCTTTGAATTCCATGCCCCTACGACTAACATTCGAATATGAATTCTGCCCACTCTAAGCAGTTTTCAACCGATCCTTAATGACCTTAACCTTCTCCATAGCCTGATGCCCGAGGTCTGGCCCTATCAATTCTACTTCCCCAATCTCGAACCATACAATGGGAGATCTACATCTCCTACCATATAAAGCCTCGAACTGTGTCATCCGAACGCGAGCATGATAACTATTGGTTGTAGACTAATTCTATGACTGGCAAATGATCATCCTGGCTACCTTTGATGTCAAGAACATAGGTATGCAACATATCTTCAAGCGTCAGAATAGACCTCTCTGCTTGCCCATCGGTTTGTGGATTGAAAGTTGTGCTAAGATTTACCTGAGTACCTAACCCTTGCTAAAATTTCTTCCAAAAATTAGCTGTGAATTGTGCCCCCCGATCAGAAATGATGGAAACTGGAGTGCCATGCAACCTGACTATTTATTTGATATACAACTAAGCATATTGCTCCATTGTGTCGGTAACATTAACAGATAAGAAGTGTGCTGATTTTGTGAGTCAATCCACAATCACCCAAATCGAGTCGAACTTGCGATGAGTGCGATGTAGTTCGATCACAAAGTCCATATTGATCATCTCCTATTTCCACATTGGAATTTCTATGTTATGTACCAACCCACCGGGCCTTTTGGTGTTCGACCTTCACTTGCTGACAATTTGGACATCTGGCCACAAAGTCCGCTACATTCCTCTTCATATCATTCCACCAATACACTTCCTTAAAATCAAGATACATCTTTGTAGAACCCGGGTGAATGGAATACCTTGAAGTGTGAGCTTCGGTCATGATTCTTTCCCGGAGACCATCTACATTTGGAACACATAGTCGCCCTTGGTACCTTAGTGTACCATCATCTATGCCAAGAGAAAAGGCCATGGTCTTATGTTTATGAATCCCCTCCTTCAATTGTACCAACAATGGATCGTTGTATTGCTTCTTCTTGACCTTTACCATAAGTTATAATTCAGTCCTATTTTGCACAATCACCCCTCCTTCACTAGAGTCCGCAAGACGAACTCCCAAACTAGCCAACATATGAACCTTCTTGGCTAACGGCCTTTGATATGCTTCCAAGTGGGCCAAACTGCCCATAGATTTCTAGCTTAGAGCATTCGCCACTACATTTTCCTTCCCCGGATGGTATAGAATATCGATGTCGTAATCCTTGAGTAGCTCAAGCCATCTTCTCTGCCTCAGATTCAATTACTTTTGCTTGAAAATATATTGAAGGTTCTTATGGCGGTGAATATGTCCACATGGACTCCATACAAATAATGACGCCAAAACTTTAATGCAAATACCACCGCTGCAAGCTCTAAGTCATGTGTTGGATAGTTCTTCTTATGATTATTGAGTTGCCTATAAGCATAAGCTATTACCTTTCCATGTTGCATTAATACACACCCAAGTCCTATCCTTGAAGCATCACAGTACACCACAAATCCATCTATGCCCTTTGGTAGGGTCAACACCGGTACCATAGTTAATCTTGATTTCAACTATTGGTAGCTCCTTTCACAAGCATCTGACCATTGGAACTTAACTGTCTTCTGCGTCAATTTATTCAACAGAGAGGCAAGAGTAGAGAACCCCTCCACAAATTTCCTTTAATACCCGGCTAAACCTAAGAAACTGCGAACATCTGTTGGAGTTGTAGGTCTAGGCCAATTCTTCAGAGATGCAATCTTCTGAGGATCAACCTTAATTCTTTTTCTAGAGACGACATCACCCAAGAATGTGACAGATCCAAGCCAAAACTCACATTTTGAAAACTTTGCATAAAAATGGTGCTGACGTAAAGTCTATAGAACTGCCCTGAGGTGATCGGCATGATCCTCTCGACTTCGTGAATATACAAGGGTATCGTCAATAAACACTATCATAAAAGAGTCAAGGAACGGCTTACAAACTCTGTTCATAAGATCCATGAAAACTGTCGTGGCTTTTGTTAGCTCAAAAAACATTACCATAAATTCAAAGTGCCCATCCCGAGTTCTGAAAGTTGTTTTAGAATATCCTGCTCCCTGATCATCAATTGATGATAATCGAATCTCAAATAAATTTTGGGGAAATAATTAGCACCTTGTAAATGATCAAACAAATCATCTATCCTTAGCAATGGGTATTTCGTCTTGATCCTGACCCTATTGAGCTGCCGATAGTTAATACACTTTCTTAGCGACCCATCTTTCTTTCTTACAAAGAGAACTGGTATGCCCCAAGGCGACTCACTCGGCCGGATGAAGCCCTTTTCTAACAAGTCATTCAACTCCTCTTTTAGTTCCTTCAATCCTGCCGGTGCCATTCTGTAGGGCGGAATGAATATAGGCTTCATGCCTGGCATCATATCAATCCCAAAATCAATCTCCCTATCTGGTTGGATCCCAGGGAACTCATTTAGAAAGACCTTTGAAAATTAATTCACAACTGGCACGGACTCAAGTGTTGGTGCCTCATCATCGATATCTCTAACCCGGACTAAAGGGTAAATACACCCCTTGTTAATCATCTTTGTGGACTTAAGGTAAGAAATAAACCTACCATTTGGCACCACATCACCCCCTTCCATTCAATCACTGAATCATTTGGAAATTCAATTCTAACGGTCCTAGTTCGGCAATCAAGCTTGGCAAAACATGAATAAAGCTAGTCCATCCCCATTATTACATCAAAATCCACCATCCCCAATTCAACGAAATCGGCCATGGTGTCCCGACCATGCACCATGAAAACACAATCCCTATGAACCCGCGCAGCCATACTAGACTCACCAACCGGAGTAGATACCAGGAAAGTCGTTCATGAAGTTGTTTCGGTTGTATCCGAAATTGCATAGTAACATAGGGAGTGACATAGGACAGAGTGGAATAGGGATCAATAAGAGCATACACGTCATGAGATTGGATAGTCAATATACGTATGACAATATATGGAGAAGCCTCTGAAGTCTGGCGACCCTTCATAGTATATAAACGGCTGGGTCCTCCCGAACTCTGCGTACCACCCCTGGCTGCACCACGTCCTGCGGGTGCTGGGGTGCTTCGAGCCAGAGGAGGTGCTGCGGATGTAGTAGCTGCAGGACTGACTGGCTATGATGCTCTCCTGCCCATGCTCTGGTGGGACGAGGGGCAATCCCTCTGAATGTGGCCCCTAATACCACACCCGTAGCATACGGGCTGGTCCGTGAAGCAGGCCCTAAAGTGCATCTTCCCACACCTAGGGCATGGGGGCCTCCGCTGCTACTAAAATCTCCCACTAAGGCGACCTTGCTGGTAGGAGCCTTGTTGCCTTGGCTGGGCCTAAAACGACTCCACTGCTACTGATTGGGCCCCAATG
Organism: Nicotiana obtusifolia; assembly: GCA_002018475.1. NCBI lineage: Eukaryota > Viridiplantae > Streptophyta > Magnoliopsida > Solanales > Solanaceae > Nicotiana > Nicotiana obtusifolia. The sequence continues at coordinate 68,444 of MCJB01048563.1, forward strand.
GCTGTGCATTAACCGAAGACTAAGCAAAGGACTGAGATGGCCCTGACGACCTTCCCCTAAACACTGTCCTACTACCACCCCCAGAAGTACCACAAAAGTTGCTCGCTGACCGGGCCGTGTTGCTACCCTCTTGCTCTATCCTACTCTTCAACTTACGGTTCTCTATAGCTTGAGAAAATGCCACCATCATCCCATAGTTCATGTCGGAATTCAAAGTAGCCATAGCAGCCTCATTGGTAACCAAAGGGCTAAGGCCCTGTATAAACCAGCACACTCTATCCTCCGCAATGGGCATCATGTAGATCGCATACTTAGACAGGCGCGTGAACCTCATATTACACTCCCACACACTCATGCTACCTTATTTCAGACTATCAAACTCAGCGACACGGGCTGCCTTAGTCTCGGCATGCAAGAAATGGTCGATGAAGATGTCAACAAACTCAATCCATCTCGCCGGAGGGCTCCCCTCCTCATGGGAGTCCTCCCACATCTCAAACCAAGAACAGGCCACCCCTTTCAGGCGGTAGGTGGCCAACTCCAGTACCTCTGTCTCGGTAGCATGCATAACTCAGAGAGTTTTGTGCATCTCATTAATAAAGTCCGGGGGGCTCACCCGCATCATCAAGTAAAGAATCAACTATGCGAATCCTGAGGTGGCATTTGCTCCTTGGTCAGTTCTTGCCTTCTTTCCCGGTGCCATGTATTGAAAAGTAAAGCAGTGCACGTTCTAAAAGAGGAGCAATCTTACAATTAGCTTTATCGTATGATCTAGTGTAAGGCCCCATAATTATTTTAACTAAAACCTGGGGTTTCGTAATGCCGGGGTTAGACTTATGCATTGTTGATTGTAGAGATTCTTCGCGGAGAGCCAGCTCCCCGTGGTTCATACTTTTTGGGTTGAACAGTGCGTTGGGGTGTTGAAGAAATTTTCAGAAGTATAGGGCATTTATGCGGTCTATTCTGTGGTCACAGAACTAGTCTGCGGACCGCATATCGGCCGCAAACTGAAGCAGAAAGCTGGAAAAGTTTTAGACAATTATGCGGCCACATAATCATTTTGCGGCCGCATAACCCATCGCAGACCCAACATGAAATTTTCTGGAAGGAAGTTCTACGGTGCATTATGCGATCGCATAACAGGTCTGCGGACCGAAGACTGGTCACAGATATGTGACGGGGCTTATTTTTTCTAACATTTTAACCCAACCGTACCTCGATAATTTGACGTAAGGGACCATTTCTAAAGAGGATATATGATATTTTTAAAGAGAAGGAGTGCCCTAGAGTGAGAGATGAAGTCCCTAAGCAAATTGTTCCTCCAAAATCTTGTCCAAGCTTTGAAATTCAACAAGAAAGTTCACAAGGCCTTCAACCAAGAGGTAAGGTTCTAGCCCTAACCCTCAATTACGAAATTTTTTTTGGGAATAGGTAATGGGGAGGAAGGTTTTGAGGATAAGATTGTTGTTTATGCATGCAAGTACATTCACGAGTTGTGGGAAAGTAGTTGAACTCAAATGGGTAGATTTTGGGTAGCGGGATGAAAACATCCACCATATGAGGACCTTGAAACCTTAATGCACACCTAGTGTTTGATAAAATGCTCAAGTGAGCTGAAACCCTGAACTCCTTCCTAATTTATGGTCAATTTTGCTGTATCTCTAAATAGATCAAAGTTGCTAGGATTCTAGGACTCTATAGTGAATTAAGGAAAGCTTGAGGCAAGCTATGTTCGGTAAACTCTTCTCTTAGAATTGAACCCCACGATGTCCTTGTAAGTCCCATGATGCCCATTATAAATTAATTTTTTCCAAATAAGCCTTGTTTCAAAATAAATATACAGTCAATATGTATTCCAAAGATTCTTGTTATGTTAAGTTAATGTTTGAGAATGTGGTTTAAGTATGAGCTGTGTGTTATTATGTTATGATTTGAAAATGTGATTCTAATGTAAGCTATCATGTCAAATTGTGTAAGAAGTCACTTGTGCTTACGACCCTAAATTGCTCAAGTATGTGTTGAAGTCTTAAGTTGAAAGGCCTTGTTGTTGATTATCCATAATGATGTTTGAAAGTGAAATAGTGAGCATGAATTATGAAGTACGACCAACGTGACGAGAAAGATATTGCGTTATGGGCAATTGTGCAAACAAAACGAATGACATGTAAAGAATATGAAATAAGTGGTAAACCCTTTTGATAATAAATGCTTGGGAGTATCGATTAGCCGCCGAGGAAGGGTAGGTTGAAATAACCTCACCCTGAAACTACACGTGATGGTGTAGGAGTGATTGAGTGGTAAATCCCCGTGATACTATGATGAGAATTGTGTCCTCTTTATGGGATGAGATTGATGTACTGAGTTGTTTACCCTTAAATGGGATGAGATTATTGCTAGCGAGATATGATGTGATGTTGACCCACACGACATTGTGCTGAGACAGCTTAGCCGCTCGGGCTAAGATCAGACGCCATGCCATGCACATGGTGGTATTGTGAGGGTATGTCTCGGGGTGAGACGGCTTAGCCGTCGGGCTGAGATAGGAATCCGTGCTAAAACAAGGTGGTGTATTAGTGCTAAAGGTCTCCCAGCTTAAATTACTGAAACTTGCTTGAAATTTTACTTTTCCCCTAATTTGACACTTTGATATCGTTTGAGTCTCTTATTGATATAATATTTTATTCTCCATTTATTGTTGCTCGTTCTATTGAGAGGTTGCTTAGTTTCACATGCTAGTATTATTCCATATGTACTAACGTCCCTTTTGCCGGTGGCGCTGCATCTTTAATGGATGCAGGCGGTGTTGATCAGAGATAGCAGCACACCCTCTCCTCAGCTCACTTGGCAGCCCCCACTTTATTTTGGCTTCCTGTATCTCTTATCCTTTGTACATAGCTTTTTGAGGTATAGCCGGCCTTGTTGCCGGCACTGTCGTAGCACTCTTTTGTTCCTGTTAGAGGCTCTGTAGACATAGAGTGGGTATCTGTTTTTGGAAATGTTAAACTAAAAATATTGTAATCGTATCATTTGTTCCACTTTAACTATGACTATACAATGTACTATTCTAGACTTCTTAATGACGTAACGAATTGAAATGAATTGGAGTTATTCACATTACCTCTTATTCTTAAATTAATGGAATGTATTCTTCTCGCTATTCGTGGGTGAGTTGGGTAGAAGGTATTGTAAAGGCTTTCTTAGCCGAGGTATCTCGATTGAGCACTGATCGCGCTCCCCAAGGTCGGGGGCGTGACATCTAGAACATTAAAGAAGGGTATTATTCCTAAATGCCCAAGTAGCCTCCCAATTATAGATGTGGTCCACAACACACTGATAAGAAGGAATCTACTAGACGCTGCTCTGAAACATCCTAAGACACATTAAAACCTTAGGCTCTAATACCGAGCTTGTCACGCCCCGACCTTGGAGAATGCAATCAGTACTCAACCGAGTTATCCCGACCGAGCAAGCGTGCACGACGCCATCTACCCAACTCACCCATGAACAAAGAGAAGAATACATTTTATTAATTAGACGGTAAGAGGTCATGTGTACAACACCAATTTGTTTCCATAAGTTCCATCATTAACAAGTCTCCAAAATAATACATTATACAATCATAGTTAAAGTGGAATAGATGATACGATTACAACATTTTTTGTTTAACCTTCCCAAAACAAGATATAACCCACACTATGTCTACGGAGCCTCTAAAAGAACAAGGAGTGCTACGACAGTGCCGACAGCAAGGCCCCGGCTATACCTCATAATACTATGTACAAAGAACAAGAGATACAGGACCCTGAAATGAAGTGGGGCCAACCAAGTCAGCTGAGGAGAAGGTGTGCTGCTATTACTAATCAAAGCCACCTGTTATGGAACCACCTGCATCCATTAAAGTCTCAGATCCATCGGCAAAATGGATGTTAGTGCATATGGAATAGTACTAGTATGTAAAACCAAACACCCTCTCAATATAATGAGTAACAGTAAACGGAGAAGAAAAGATGAAATCAATAAGAGACTCAAACAGTATCAAGGTGTCAAGTTAAAGGAAAGGTAAAGTTCATGTAATTTTCAGTCTTTTAAGTTGGAAGATCTTTAGCACCGATAAACCATTATGTTTTTAGCACGGAGTCCGATCTTAGCCCGATGTGCTAAGTCATCTCACCGTGAGCCATCCATTCACAATACCACCATGTGTTTGGCATGGCATCCGATCTCAGCCCGATAGACTAAGCCGTCTCACCACAATGCCGTGTGGGTCGATATCACATCACATCTATCAAGCAATAATATCATCCCATTTAAGGGAAACATCTAAACACATCAATCTCATCCCATATAAGGGGAAACAACCTCATCATATTAACACGGGGATTTACCCCTCAATCACTCCTACACCGGGAGTGTAGTTTCGGGGTTTGGTTATTTCGACCTACCTTTTCTCGTTGGGTAAATGATACTCCCAAAGCATTTATTATTAAAAGGATTCACTACCCCTTTCATAATCTTTTACACATCATTCCATTTCACTAGCACTATCAGCCTCAATTTTAATGTCATTCTTGGCACGTTGGCAAAAATTCATATTCCGTGCTTGCTATATTGCTTTCAAACATCATCACTGGTCATCAACATCAAACATTTCTATTCAAGACTTTTAAGTACACATTTGACCAAATAAGAGTCTCAGGCACATGTGACTTCTTTCACAGTTCGACATGATAGCTTTCATTAAAATCATGTTTTTGAAGTCATAACATATTAGCACACAACCCATGCTTAAATTACATTCCCGAGGGATAACACAGTAAGATAAAAGCATTCGGAATAGTCAAATTTATAACGATCAACTAGGGGCTTACAAGAACATCGAGAGACTCAACTCTAAGAGAGAAGTTTAGCCAACGTACCTCGCCTTAAGCTTCCTTAAATTACTGCAACGTTCCGAAAATCTTAGCCCCTTCGATCTATTTAGAAATATAGCAAAATCCAACACAAATTAGGAAGGAGTTCATGGTTCTAGCTTATTTCAGCATTTTATCAAACGCTAGGTGGGCATTATGTTTTCTAGCCTCTCTTATGGTGGATTTCCTTCACCCCACAACCCAAGGTCGACCCATTTGGGCTCAACTACCTTCCTACACTTATGATTGTACATGCATGCATAGATACCCTCTCATACCCAAGAATTGCTTGTCTTATTACCTATTTTTAGTTGAATCTCGAAATTGAGGGTTAGGGTGTAGAATCTTACCTCTAGGATGAAGACCTTGTGACTCTTTCTTGTGAATTCTTAAAGACTTGAGCCAAGATTAGTAAACACATAGCTTAGGGATCCCCTCCTCGCTCTAGACCCCTTTCTTCTCTCTAATGTACCAGTTAGGACCAGCCAAAATAGACCCCAAGTTGTTTTTATAAAAATGGGATCGAGTGAAAGTTTTCAAACTTAAACTCTACGAAGCTGGGTCTACGGTCGCCGACCGGACCACAAAACAGGTATACGGCCCTCAAAGGGGACCATTGAAAAAGGTCCCAAAATTGGGCTGCTCGGCTTGGGTCTGTGGTAGTTCTGCGGTGGAATAACGGACCGCAAAACCTCCTTGTGAAGTTTCTCATGTTGGCTTCAGCGACGAAAGTGCGGCCTACGAAATGATTATGCTGCAGCATAATTGACCGCAAAATATCTTCCCAAATTTTTGCCCAATTCTTTGCTTCACTTTTAGGCGGATCTGTGGTCCGCAGATCATTTCTGCCACCGCATAATGGATAGTAGAACCACCCTAAACTGCCAAAATTTTCTTCAACTCCCCAACGAACTATTCAACCAAAAGTCCCTAAATTTCCAAAAAAAATTTCTAGAGTCTCCCCTATAATTCGGCTATCCACATGCCAGAGAATCATAGAACCAATCCTAACAACATATATGTAATCTAACGATGCAACAAAACATGAAATTAACACCGGCTGTGGCCTCATAGGTAATATATTACCGGAAAGGAACACCCTTAGCATAAACATACAAGTGATACTTTATAATTCATAGGGGAAAACTTCATAGAAATGATTACATAGCTATTTTAACAAATGACGATCCTTCTTAATTTTTTCCTCGCCCTCCCAGAAGGCCTCTTCGACCTGTTGGTTTCACCATAGTATCGCGGAGGTTATTTCCTTATTTCTTAACTTACGGACTTTCCTATCAAGAATGGCAACTGGACTTTCTTCATAAGTCAATTCCTCATTAACCTCAATAGTCTCAACTGGAACAACAAGGATGGATTTCCAACCACCTTCTTCAAAATGGATACGTGAAACACTAGGTGCACTAGAGACATCTCTGGAGGTAGTTCTAGCTTATAAGCCACCTAACCAATCATCTGAATGATTTTGTGCGATCTGACATACCTCAGACTCAGTTTCCCTTTCTTTCCAAACTACATTATACCCTTCATAGGGGAAACCTTGAAGAACAGCCAATCATCTTCTCTGAATTCCAAGTCCCTACGACGAACATCCAAATATGACTTCTGACGACTCTGAGCAGTTTTCAACCGATCCTTAATGACCTTAACCTTCTCCATAGCTTGATGCACAAGGTCTGGTCCTATCAATTCTACTTCCCTAATTTCAAACCATACAATGAGAGATATACATCTCTTACCATATAAAGCCTCGAACGGTGTCATCCGAATGCTAGCATGATAACTATTATTGTATACAAATTTTTTGAGCGGCAAATGATCATCCCAGCTACCTTTGAAGTCAGGAACACAGACGTGCAACATATCTTCAAGCGTCTGAATAGACCGCTTTGCTTATCTGTCAGTCTGTGGATGGAAAGCTATGCTAAGATTTACCTGAGTACCCAACCCTTACTGAAATTTCTTCCAAAAGTTAACTATGAACTGTGCCCCCGATCAGAAATGATGGAAACTAGAGTGCCATGCAACCTGACCATTTCGTTGATATACAACTAAGCATACTGTTTCGCTTTGTCGGTAGCCTTAGCAGGTAAGAAGTGTTTTGATTTTAGTGAGTCCTTCCACAATCACCCAAATGGAGTCGAACTTGAAAGGAGTGCGAGGTAATCCTACCACAAAGTACATATTGACCATCTCCCATTCCCACACGGAATTTCTATGTTCCATGCCAACCCTCCGGGCCATTGGTGTTCGGCCTTCATTTGCTGACAATTTGGACATCTGGCCACAAAGTCCGCTACATTCCTCTTCATATCATTCCACCAGTACTTTCCTTAAAATCATGATACATCTTTATAGAGCCCGGGTGCATGGAATACCTAGAACTATGAGCCTAGGTCATGATTCTTTCCCTGAGACCATCTATATTTGGAACACATAGTCGCCCTTGGTACCTTAGTGTACCATCATTCATGCCAAGAGAAAAGGCAATGGTCTTATGTTTATGAATCCCCTCCTACAGTTGTACCAACAATGGATCATTGTATTGCTTCTCATTGACCTCCACCACAAGCGATGATTCAGCCTTATTTTGCACAATCACCCCTCCTTCACTAGAGTCCGCAAGATGAACTCCCAAACTAGCCAACCGATGAACCTCCTTGGCCAACGGTCTTTGACATGCATCCTAGTGAGAAAAATTGTCCATAGATTTCTAGCTAAGAGCATCCGCAAAAACACCGTACACTACAAAAAAAAAATTTCAAACTCCCCAACGCACTATTCAACCGAAAAGTCCATACCACGGTGAGCTTGCGAGCCGCAAAAAATCTCTACAATCATCAGTACATACCTCTACCTTGGATCCATAAACCCTGGGTTTTAGGTGAAATTTTACGGGGCCTTACATCCTCCCCCGCTTAAGATCATTCATCCTCCAATGAGGGTCAAAATCCGTCATTAGCATCCAATGTGACTCAACTGCTATTTCATGCACCAGCATTTCTAAACTTTGGCCAACTGCCTAAATTTCCAAAAATTTTGCTAGAGTCTCCCCTATAATTGGGCCTATCCACCTTCTAGAGAATCACAGAAGCAATCCTAACAACATATACATAATCCAAAGATGCAAGAAAACATGAAATGAACACCGACAGTGGCCTCATAGACAATATATTACCAGATAGGAACACCCTTAGCATAAACTGTACAAGTGATACATAATAATTCATAGGGGAAAACTTCATAGAAACGATTACGTAGCTATACAAACAAATGAGGTCCTTCTTCTTCATTTTTTCCTCGGCCTCCTAGGTCTCCTCTTCGACCTGTTGGTTTTGCCATAGCACTTTCACGAAGGCAATTTCTTTATTTCTCAGCTTACAGACTTGCCTATCAAGAATGGCAATTGGAATTTCTTAATAAGTCAATTCCTCATTAACCTCAATAGTCTCAACCAGAACAATAAGTGATGGATCTCCAACCACCATCTTCAACATAGATTCGTGAAACACCGGGTGCACTAGAGACATCTTTGGAGATAGTTCTAGCTTGTAAACCACCTGACCAATCCTCTGAATGATTTAGTATTGTCCGACATACCTTGGACTAATTTCCCTTTCTTACCAAAGCGCTATATACCCTTCATAGGGGAAACCTTCAAGAACACCCAATAATCTTCTTTGAATTCCAAGTCCCTACGATGAATATCCGAATAGGACTTCTGAAAACTTTGAGCAGTTTTCAACCGATCATTAATGACCTTAACCTTCTCCGTAGCCTGATGCACGAGGTCTGGGCCTATCAATTCTGCTTCCACAATCTCGAACCATCCAAAGGGACATCTACAACTCCTACCATATAAAGCCTTGAATGGTGCCATCTGATCGCTAGCATAATAAATATTATTGTAAGCACAATGGACCGCAAAACGTACTTCCAAAGATTCTCATGTTGGCTTCTACGATTAACTCGAAAAATGATTATGTGGCCGCATAATTGACCGTAAAATATCATACCAAATTTTGCCAGTTCTCTGCTTCACTCTTTGGTGGATCTGCGGTATGCAGATCTGTTCTGTGACCACAGAATGGACCGCAGAAACACCCTACACTACCAAAATTTTTCTTCAACTCCCCAATGCGCTATTCAACACAAAAAGTCCGTACTCGCCATGAAGAATCTCTACAAACATCAACACATACTTCTACCTTTGCACCACGAAACCACAGGTTTTAGGTGAAATTTTACGGGGCCTTACACATTTGATGGCAAGATAGATGTGGTGCCTCATATGCGATTGAGATTTTCGTACACAAGGTTGCGGTTCAGTTTCGAAGGAAGGGTCATGAGTTCTAGAGAGCACAGATAGTTTCGGATGACTAGAAGAATGTCGTCACTATCTAGTATCATTTGAGAACGGTGTGCATTTCAGAAGGCACATTGTATTTTAATTTGCAAATGCTTGACTGGTAGTATGGTAAATGCCGGTTGCGGACTGATGATGTTCAAATTTTGATACTTGGCACGAAAGATTCATGGGAGTGTTTCACATGTGATAACTGTGTATAAGGGATATGCTAGTCATTTGAGCGGTGGAGTTGGGATCGGATATGGAGATTCCTATATTCTTGACATTTGGAGACCGGGCATTTTCTGAGGCAGATTATTCCTTGGTTACGGATGATGAAGGTATGTTAATAGTTTAATGGCTGATTGTATGTGTTACGAAGGTTATTTACCTACTTGAGGATGATCGGAGTTGATTTAGGGGCCCATTGTTAGGCCTAATGAGAATGTGTGTTCTACATCGGATCAGTTTGTTTACTCAGCACAACTATTGTTGAGAGCTATCTCATCACCTAGAGTTGATCTTATTCATGTCGTGATATGTTCCAAGTGTTACTCTCCTATTCTACAATGGGTTGTGTGACTGTTGACTATTTACACACATGATGCGATTCTATTTAGGCCTAGTTGCGATACTCGAGCGAGATGGCTCTTGGGGTTTTTATGGTTTAGTCTTGGTTATTGTTTTCCTATCTGTGCTATATTGTGCTATATTGTTCTATCCGTTTCTCCATGGTTATGGTCATGTGCTTCGCCTGTTTACTATTGGTACACGTGTTTTGTGTGTATGAGAATTTGGGCAATGGGTATTCCATGGGGACCAGTATGTTTGGATAAGGTTACGCATCGCAACAAAGTTATGTTGGGATATGAACTTTTGTGCTTATTTTGTGAGTTTCGTTTCTCCTATGCAAGATGTGTTCATAACATTGCACTTTCTGGTAGTATCTGTTGTGCTAGGGGACGGTTCTCTTAGTTAGTTCTCCTTCTATCATTGGTTACATTCAGGTTGATGTTTGTTTGCTGACGGATTGCATTACATGTAGCTCTAGGTGCCATTGGTGTGGCCTGTCAGTCGAGTGGCTTGCATTGTATGAAATTAAATAGTTGGACCTAGAATTTGTGCCATTAGTTTGTTTAAGGTACATTTTGAAGGATAATGTCATTAGTCGGCTTAGATTTTTGCTATGGTTCTTGTCGAGCGAGAAAGATCCACGGCTTGTTGGTCTGATGAGTGGTTATGAGTTTCAATGTGTTTCTTTCATCATTGGCAGTGTACGAAAGATTACAACAATCTTTTATTTGATATGAGGTGTGTTGCCGGTACCGGGTTTAGTAAAGAACAACTATCGTGGTTAGACATTATCACTATGAGTATATGAGTTGTGTGGTATATCGTGAGTTTTTCGTGGAATATGATTATGGCTTCATACAGCTTGTTTGGACTTATACATTGTATAATTGTGTGAATTGGGTATCATGGTGAATTTGTGATGTTAGAGACTAGGTTCTAAGGTTTATGGATTAAGGTTGAAGAAAGGATCTTCAATTGGGTTGTATTGTGTAAGGCCCCATAAAAGTTCGCCAAGGATTTAAATTTTTATGGTACCAAGGTAAGCTAATGTGCCACAACACAGATTTTTGGGTTGTGCAATGCATCGTGGAGTTGGTAGAACAATTTGGAGAAAATAATAATTATGTGGTCCATTATGCTATAGCGGATCTGTTCACTGACCATGAAATCACCACAAAATGAATCAGAAGCAAATCAATTTTGAAAACCATTTTGTGGCCATTCTTCTAGCCACATATCCATTCTGCTACCGTGAAATTGCATCGCGGAGTTGACATACCATTTTGTGGCCATTTTGCTGGCCACATATCAGTTCTGTTACCACGGAATTGCACCACATAATTGACATCGGGGGTTATTTTTGGAAATTTTCTTATCCGATCCTATTTTGATATAAGGCCTTAGCGGGTCATTTTATAAGATATAACTTGATGCTTTAGAGTCAGGGTATCAATTTAGAGAGAGAGGGGGGAGCTCTATCAAATTATACTCCCCAATTCTTGCTCGATCCTTGGGAATTCAAGAGGAAAACTCACAAGACAAGGTAAGACTTCATTCCTAGTTTTAATGTAAAGTTTAATAATGGGTTTAAGTAGTATGTTGTCATGGTGGGGATTGTGGTATTGTGACATGAACCTGTAAGGCCTCAATCTCGAATTTTGGACTATGTGAAGACTTGGAAATGTGATTTTGGTAGGTTAGAAGCAAATGGTTGGGGATGCATGTGACCGATGAGGGTTGATGGGTGTTGTAGGGATATTATATATTAGTTGGCTGCTTGAAATTAATGATGAGGGTAGAGGAATTTCAATTACGGGACCTTGTAATTGATTTCGCATATTAGGTGTTTGATGAAATGTCAGACTAGGCTAAATCTAAGAACTCCTTCCTAACTATGATTAAATTTGGTTATCTTTCTATAAATTGAGGTTGCTAGTAGTGTGGGACATTGTAGTAACCTAAGGAAAGCTCGAGCAGGGTACATTTGCTAAAGTCATTCCGTAGCATCAAAATCCATGAATCCCTCGTGAACCCCCAAGCATGGTTTGTTCAAGTTCCTATTTTCAATATGTTAAATTGCCTCAAAAGGATGATTTACATAATGTCTACATACTCACATCACAATTCGATTGTCTTCTCTATATTCATCACTAGAAAATAATTCAAGTACCATTGACTTCTCAAATGCTTATGAGTCCAACTCATGCTTCAAGTACAATCCACATGCTCCTCCTTTTTAGATAAATTTTGACTGTCTTAAGCTCTTACTACTAGTGTAGTTGTAACAATGATTCCTAATGTTTTAAATACCTTTAAGGTTTGGTGATGACCCATGGAAATGTTGTAAAGATTCAAGTTTACCAATAAGCATAATGTTCAAATTATGGTACTCCAATGATTTCAATCATAGTATGTATGCTTCTAAAATAATAAATGCAAACGGCCTTGATGTTAAGTCCCCATGAATCATGAACTTAGCTAGTGCCAGTAAGATGAAAAATGAGTAAATAATGAGATGAAAGAGAGATGTTCGATGCTAAATGATGATGAACTTAAAGAAAAGGAATTGGGTCCATGCGCCATTGAAATCTAGTCATTGATTCACCATACATTTGTTAATGTAACAGGAAATGTTCCTCTATGATGAGCATGAATATGAAATAGTCCAATGATCCCGGAATTTACAACCTTAAATGTAATGTTACTCATGTCGCTTTGAGCTTACATATAGTCATGTGCATAATAATGTGTTATGAGCCCTATGGATGGTCTGTGAAACGCATAGGTGCAGAATATAGATGAGCTCTATGGACGGTCTATGAAACGCATACGTGCATGGGATAATGAAACCTATGGAAGGTCTATAAAACAGAAAGGTGTATAGTATGGATGAATCCTAGGGACGGTCTATGAAATGCATAGGTTTATAGTATGCGTGAACCCTATGGACGGTCTGTGAAACGCATAGGTGCATAGTAAGAAAGGACTGTGGACAGACTGGTGAGACACATAGCCAGCAGGAACATTTGGTGCCATTTTCATTGTCCTTGGTTGGTACATGGTGTACATTTATATTATTCTGGTTGTATCCCATATCATGGCTCGTGTGGCTCATTTGCGTATGATCATATGGTTTTGTTTCATAGCTTCTTGATGAGTCTTATTTACCTCTTCTTGTATTACCTTACCTTTTTTACATTGTTTTAGCTGCTATACGTACTAGTACTATTCCACATGTACTAACACCCTTTTGCCAGGGACGCTGCATCTTAAATGGATGTAGGTGGTTCCACAACAGGCAGCATGGATCACTGATAGCAGTACACCCTCTTCTCAGCTGACTTGGTGAGCCGCACTTCATATCGGGGTCTTGTTTCTCTTATTCCTTATGTATAGTGTTTTGAGGTATAGTTGGGGCCTTGTCATCGTCACTATCATATCACTCCTATCAACTAGAGGTTTTGTACACATAGTGTGGTTTGTATGTTGATTTTGGTAACTTAAACTACCAATGTTGTACTTGTAACACATATTTCCACTTCTGAAACTACGAATGTGTAAGGTATTTTGGGAATTTCTAATGAATTCATTAATGGTAATGAATTTGGTGTTATTCATGAATTCTTCTCATTGTCTAGTTAATGGAATACAAATTCACTTTATTCATGGGTAAGGTCGGGTAGAAGTAATCGAGCAAGCTTGCTTGACCGGGATATCTTGGTTAAGCACTGGTCGCGCTCCTCGAGGTCGGGGCGCGACATATTGTCGGGCTTATATATTTTTGGTGAAGCGGGATCACCCATGGCTATGTGTACGTTGGGGTTTTACAGTGATTTGATTATTTAAGTGGGGGAGAATGTGATGACTCGGCCAGTCATTTTGAGCATTAGCATTCTGTTTGGTGGTTTGAGGTCTTGAGTAGCTTCATATGACGTATTACGACTTGCGTGTATGGTTGGTTTCGATGTTTGGAGGCTTAAAGTTAAAGAGTTGATCAAGGTTGAAATATTGCGTAAAAGGTCTCAGATTTGCATTTTGATTGTTCCGATATGTTCGTATAGTGGTTTTGAACTGATGCATATGTTTGGATTTGTATTTCGAAGTTTCTAAAAGGTTTTGACTCTACTTGGCGAAAGTTGACAATTTGAAGGTTCGGAAAATTCATGGGTTTGACCGAAAGTTGATTTCAATGTTATCATATTCGGATTGTTGTTCCGAAAGTTTTAATAGTTTTGTTATGTCAATTGTACCTTTTGTTCAAAATTTGAGGTCATTCCGAGTTGTTTAGATGTGTTCGACGTAAGTTTGGAATTTGAAAATATAAAATGGTTCATTAAGCTTTAATTTAGGTACAATTCATGGTTTTGATGTTATTTTGTGTGATTTGAGGCATCGAGTAGGTCCATGTTATGTATTCGGACTTGCTGGTATGTTCAGACGGGGTCTGGAGGAGCTCTTGTTGGTTTTTTCAGGTGTGTCCGTCAAGCTTCAGCCTTCACGAAGAGGAAGTGTGGTAGGCGTGAATATGTGAATCATGTTGGGGATTTCGAGACCACGTTCATGGAGTGATGGAAGAGCTCGGGCAGCAGTCTAGCACGTTCCCAATTAGTACTTGTGTTCGTGATTGGTTCTTGCATTCGTGATGGGTGCTTGCGTTCGCGATGGGGTGGGACCAGATGGCCTTCACGTTCGTAGGATAGGGGTCACATTCCCGAAGAGATTTTTGGGGGCAGGGCGGATTTAGCTTCGCAATTGCGAATGTACTACTACAGTCGCGTAGGGTATTGCTGGATAGTGCATATAACATTCTATTTTCGGACATTGAGATTATTTTATCATATTTTGAGATTGCATGCTCCGATTGGGGAGATTTTCATTACATGGATTTGGGTAAGTATTTTTTGACTCGAATTTGATTATATACATGATTCCATCTTTTGGCGTTTGACTAATGAATCTAAAAGAGAAATTGGAGGTTTTTGGCAAAACTTTTTCAAAGTGAATAATTGGATTTTGAACATCGTCCGGAGTTGGATTTGGATGAAACTTGTGTGGTTGGACTCGTATTCAAATGGGTTATCAGAATTTATGAGTTTTGTTGGGTTTTGGGGTGCGGGCCCGAGTTTATCTTTTGGTTTACTTCGAGTTTTCCATTAAAGATTCGACCTTTATCCTTTACATTTAATTCCTATGGCATTATTTGATGTTTTGAGTTGTATTTTGCTAAATTTGAGCAATTCGGAGGTCTACTCGCGCAGGAAGGCATTTTTAGAGTGTTGTTTTGGTTTGTCTGAAGTAAGTATGTTACCTATCTTGGTTGAGGTACTAGTTTCCAGAGCTATTAGTGACTATTTAAGTGCTATGGGTGGCATAATGAGAGGGGTTGAGCCCATGTGCGTGCACCGCGGTATTATTGATGCATGGGATAGTGCATAAGCTATGATATGCCTTGAATATATTGCTAAGCTTCATGCTATTACGATTCTTATGTTTGTACCCCTTTGTGAGCTAATTGAATCATGTTTGAGATTACATATAAGTTAATCTACTGATTGAACATGATAGTTGCTTTTTACTGGTGTAATATCCTAATTTGAGGTATGGTAGTACACTTTGCACATGCACATGCTTTAGCATGTCACTTATTTCAATCCATGAGTATATAATTTGACATCCATTTTTCATGTGCATTCTTTCTTGTATATATGCTTTCTGTGTGATATGGATTGGATGATAGCACGTGAGTTGTTCTTGGGGATCCAAGGTATGATGACATGTTAGTTGTCCTCGGGGGTTGTTATTATTGGCACGTGAGTTGTTCGTGTGGGTTGTTACTATGTGCACGTGAGTTGTTCGTGCGAGTTATCACTACTGGCACGTGAATTGTCCGTGTGGGTCATTAATATTGGCACGTGAGTTATCCGTGCGAATTGTTACTATTGGCACAAGGGTTGTCCATGAAGTTGTTGTTATTAGCACGTTAGTTGTTCGTGCAACGTGTGAGTTGTCCTGACAATGTGTGGATAAGGATCCATCCCCCTTGGGTCACCCTCTCTTGTTACTCTCTTGTTGGTGTACACGCGGGTTGTGAGAAACCGACGGGTTTGTAGCTGATTTGGATTTTGGTAAAGCTGATCATTGGTTGGATTTTGCATCTTATATCTATTTGCAAACTCCTTGGATGTAGACATGATTTATTGCATTCTATATTTGCTAACTCCAGAATGTATGCATGCCTTTATGCATATCTTCATCATATGATGGCTTACATGATGAGATGAGACACGACTCATATCTTCTCTATATGTGAATCTGTGTGACTTGACTTGTTTAATCGTGCATATCTTCTCCATATGCATTTGTTGAAGGATTAATTGATGTTTCATGTATATCTTCTCCATTTGTAACTAATGAAGGATTATCCGGTGTTTTACGCATATCGTCTATATATGCTGGATTGTTAACCGATTCAGGACGTAGCACATTATCTCTTTGTGCACCGATGTGGTTTTATTTGTGTTATATGATTACATGGCACCATTGATGTGTATTACGAAATCCCCAAATTGTACAGGTTATTAGCGAGTATCATTAATAATTCTTGCCTCTATTATCTCGCTGAGGTTAGTTATGATACTTGCTGAGTACATGGGATCGGTTCTACTCATACTACACTTCTGCATCTTGCGTGCAGATTCTTGGAGTTGAGCTGCTGTGGATAATGAAAGCTAGCATTGAAGACATACCTGCTTTTCGGATATAGCTAGCACAGCCCTTTTTAGTTTTTGACTCTTACTTTGTTTACTTATATTCCAACCACTTGTTATATTTATTTTCATACCAGCTTTATAAATCTAAGTGTTAGTTGCTCATGACTTGTACTACCAATCCTTGGGATGTTGTATAGAAATTTTGCTATTTTATTTATTGATTACTTATGATCTTCATTAGATTTGGGTAACAGTTGTCCGGCTTACCTTGCGAGTTAGGTTAGGTGCCATCAAGACCAGGTGGACTTTGGGCCGTGAAAGGTTTGGAGACTTGTTCTAAAGGAAAATCTGCATTGGATTGTTGATTTGATACTGGAAAGACGTAAGTGTCTTGGTTATTCTTGATTTGAGTGAAATAGGGTAAAATCAAGTCTAATTGATATGTAATCTATGTGTTGGGGGCGGCGTATATATAAGGTGACAGGTGTACATGCTCTAGCCATGCGATAATCATGCAGGTAGAGTTACCTTACTTTTGCCATGTTACTTTGTGTATTATGTTGTACAAGCTTTAGGTAGATCGTATAGTTCTTTAATTTATTGTATTCATGTTATTTTCTATGTCGAGGTTATTTAGATATTGGGTGTTGCGATCGTCGAATTGTTGGCTGGTTGTTGGTGCAAATTGTTGGAACATTCTCATATGACAAGTTGTGTTCAAATAATAGGTTTGATGTTGAATTTAATTCCCACCTTGCATGGTATTATGTTGTACGTGATGCTTGGTGAGTAAGAGAGAAATGCACGAAAGGTGTTTCCGTGCTAGTGAGGAAGAGTGAAATGCACGAAGGGTGTTACAGTGCTTGTGAGGAAGAGTGATTGCACAGGAACGGTGTTTCTGTGCCTTATTCATATATTGATATCGTTGCACGAAGGGTGTTTCCGCGCTTGAGTGAAAGCGAGGATATGCATGAAGGGTTATTCCATGCTTGCTATTATAACATGATGTGAGGATGAGAGTAAAAGTACGAAGGGTGATGCCGTGCAGTTTTGTAGATTTAATTGCTCTTTACTTTAATGTTTGAAATGTGGACTTGGCTTTGTGGCTTCATTATTTACTTTAGAAAGGTCGTTCAAAGTTGTTGATAGAATACGAGTTGAGGCTTACTCAGTAACACTTTATTTTGTTTCCCCATTTTAAGCCCCTTTACAGGTGTCCTCGTTATCCCTTTTTCTTGTTGTTATCCCATCATTATACTTGAAATAAACTGCAGAGGTTTACCTGTTATTTTGTTACTTCCTGATATAGAACTGCACGGGTTTATTGTAGGCTTCTTGTCTTAGCCTCGTCACTACCTCGTCAGGGTTAGGCTCGAAACTTACTGAGTACATTGGGACGGTTGTACTCATGTTACACTTCTGAACTTCTTGTGCAGATTTAGACATTGGTACCAGTAGAGTCCTGAGAGGTGCTTAGCAGATTCCTGTCAGGTGATTAGAGGTAGAGCTACATACCGTTCGTAGGCCTAGAGTCATCTACCTATTTCCATTGTAATGTTTCTATTTTTTGGACAATGTTGTACTTCTTTCAGAATAATGTATTTAGTAAACTCTAGTAGCCTATGTACTTGTTACTCCACGTCTTGGGATTGTTGAGTGTTAGCATTGATTCTAGACTTATCAGGTATAGCTTTGGAGTTTCTTTTACCTTAGATTTTGATATTTTTCTTAGTCATTAATTGCAATTCATTCGAATTATCTATTGTTTGTTACCTTGCCTAGAAAGCAATGTTAGGCGCCATCACGACCCTGATTGGTTGGGATTTTGGGTCGTGACAAGTTGGTATTAGATACCTAGATTACATAAGTCTCATGAGTCATGAGCAATCTTAGTATAAAATATGAACAAACTAAACATGATATCACTAACCTACTATTTTTATAGTATATCATTTATATTCTTAACTGTTACTAGATATTAGCATTGGCATTTGACTATTATTTTGAGCTCGTCACTGCTTTCAGCCCAATGTTAGTGTTGTTACTTATTGAGTACATGGGTCGGTTGTACTCATTCTACTCTCTACGTATCGTGTGCAGAACCATGTACATCCGTTCGAGGTGATTTTCAGACTTGAGTTGTTGCCCGCTTTTGGGAGACTACGAGGTAGCTGCCATATCATCCACAGTCCTTGAAGTTCTCTTTTTGTCTTCTCTATCTTTACTGTTTTTTTATTCAGACAGTTGTATTAGAGGATTTTGCTTGTATCTTGTTATTCAATAGTGCTCGTGTGCTCGTTGACACCAGATTTTTGGGGTTGATTGTAGCAACATTATGGTTTTATTCTCAAATACTATGTGATATTCTTCCATGGTTGAGTTATTAGGCCATGTTTATTCGATTTCATTGTTATGATGTGACTGTTAGCTTACCTAGTGGGTTGCATTAGGTGCCATCACGACCTCTGACTTTTGGGTCTTGACAAGTTGATATCAGAGCCATAGGTTGCTTTGGCCTCACGAGTCACGAGCATGTTTAGTAGAGTCTTGCGAATTCGTACGAAGACATCTTAACTTATCTTCGAGAGGCTACCGAACTCTAAGGAAACTTCACTTTCTTGCATTCTTATCATGTGAATTTGTTATTTCCAGAGTTTGAACCTAGACTCTTCTATTCTCTCGCAGATGGCAAGGACATGTTTGAGCGGATCAGGCGGATGACCACCAGTACCACCAGTTAAGGCCACGAGAGGCCGGGGCCGCGGTAGATGACGAGGTGTGGTACGTGCTACAGCCAGAGCCGTAGATGTGGAGCTTACTGAGGAGCAAGTACCAGATGTTGTTGAGCAGGCGGGACCAGCTTAGGCACAAGCAGTGCCAATCGTTATTCATGGCTTTCAGGAGGCCTTAGCTAAGATTTTGACTGTGTGCATGAGGCTAGCTTAGGCGGTCTCAATTCCAGCTGCACCAGCCACTGTACAGGCCGGGAAGATGCCCATACTCCTGCCACCCGTACTCCTGAGTAGCTAGCTCAAGGACTCCAGACACCGGGGGTACTACCAGCCAGCCTATTACTACTACTCGAGTCGAGGTTGGCCCAACTATGAGTGATGAGGAGCAAAAGAGATTGGAGTAGTTGGGGAGGCTTAAGCCTCAAGAGTTTAGTGGGGAGGAGTTAGGGGATGCTCAGGACATTCTAGAGAGGTGTTAGCAGATTCTTCGCACAATGGGTATTTTGGGGACCAGTGGAGTTGCATTTACTACTTTTTAGTTGACTGGGGCAGCCTATGAGATGAGCAAGCTAGTTGGCACAGTACCACTTACATAGCATGAGTTCTTAGTTCTCTTCTTAGAGAAGTTTTTTCCCCAAACTCGCAGAGAGGAGCTGCGCAGAGATTTTGAGCAGCTGCGCCAGGGACATATTACTGTGACTCAATATGAGATGAGATTCGTAGATTTGGACTATCATGCTATATGGTCAGTTCCCATAGATCAAGAGTTTCATTGATGGCATCAACTATGGCCTACGTTATAGTTTGGCCCCAGAGGCTGAGACGAATGCTAGGTTTGACCAAGTGTTCAAGATTGCTAGGCGCTTGGAGTCGGTTCGCAAGCTTGAGCGGGAGGAGCGGGAGGGCTAGAGGCCCCATGGATTTGGTGGTTTTAGTGGTACCTTATCTGGAGGTCAGTCACATCACAACAGAGGTCGTCCTTACAGGCCCGCTCAGATGGTTCGTCAGCTTCATCAGTACCGGGTTCTTCCAGTGCCTATCCTAATTTCTGGGGTCCTGGAAGGCCCCGTAAAATTTCACCTAAAACCTGGGGTTCTGCAAATCATAGCATTTTTGTGGTCCACTATGTGACCGCAGAACCCCTTTTTGGGCCGCAGATCGACCATAGAGTGAAGTAGAACTTGAGAAAATTTTGAGAACCATTATGCGGCCATTATGAGACCGCATAACCGTTCCACGGGCCGCACATCTGTCATAGAAGCCAGCTTGAGAAATTTCGGAAGGAGGTTATGCGACTGCAAAATTGGTGTGCGGACCGCAGACTTGTCGCATACCTGCAAGAAATGCCCAGTTCTAGAGGGCCATTATGCGGTCCATTTTGCGTACCGAAGAAGTGTTATGCAGTCCTTTATGCGACCGCAAGTCTGCATTGGGGCTTTATTTTTTCTAATATCATAACTCAACCCTATTTCCATATATAGTCGTTAGGGACCATTTGAAAGAGAAAGTCTGATATTTCTAGAGAGAGGAAGTGCCATAAAGTGACAGAGGAAGCTCCTAAGCTTATCCTTTATGCGACTGCAAAATTGGTGTGCGGACCGCAGACTTGTCGCATACCTGCAAGAAATGCCCAGTTCTAGAGGGCCATTATGCGGTCCATTTTGCGTACCGAAGAAGTGTTATGCAGTCCTTTATGCGACCGCAAGTCTGCATTGGGGCTTTATTTTTTCTAATATCATAACTCAACCCTATTTCCATATATAGTCGTTAGGGACCATTTGAAAGAGAAAGTCTGATATTTCTAGAGAGAGGAAGTGCCATAAAGTGACAGAGGAAGCTCCTAAGCTTATAGTTCATCAATTATTGATCATAAGTTGGAGAATTCATAAGGAAAACTCACTAGGTCTTCATCCTAGAAGTAAGATTCTACTCTCTAGCCTTCAATTTCGGGATTTAACTGAAAATAGGTAATGAGAAACGAAATTCTTGGGTGTGTGTAATGCCCCGTAAAATTTCGCCAAGGAATTTAAGGTTTCGTGGTACCGATGTAGGCTAATGGGTTTGAGGATTGTAGAAAACGAACCACGATACAGACTATTTGAGATGAAGAAGCACTGAAGTTTTGATAGAAATTTTTGGCAGAAGAAGGCGATTCTACGGTCAATTTCACGACCACAGAACTGTTCCGCGGACCGCATAGGCATCGCAGAGTGGAACAGAAAATGGGCAAATTTTGATGAACGATTCTGCTGGCCGCAAAATGATTATGCGGGCCGCATAACCATTCCGCTGGCCGCATAATCATTCTGCTGGCCGCGTATAAATTATGCTGCCCACATAACGATTATGCTGGCCACATAATCGATTATGCTGCCCACATAACGATTCTGCTACCACATAATTGACTTCGGGGGTCATTTTTTTAAATTTTCTTATCTGACCCTATTCTGATATAAGGCCTTAGGGGTCACTTTAGAATGATTGATCTGATATTTTAGAGAGAGGAGAGAGCTATTTTAGAGAGACAAGGGAGGGTACCAACATCTTCATGCTTCAAATTCTTGCTCAAGCTTTGGAGATTCATGGGAGAAATCCACAAGATCTTCATCTAATAGGTAAGGTTCTACTTCCTAGCCCTAAATTTCGTGATTTGGACTGAAAGTATGTAACGAGAAATGTGATTCTTGGGTATGAGAGTTGTTATCTATGCATGCATGTAGCTATACGGATGGTGGGAAGGTTTTTTTATTGAGCTACTATGAGTAAACTCTTGGTATAGAATGGGTTAAGGAGCGAAGGAAATCTTGTAGAAGAACCTTGTAGTTGAATTTGCACACCTACTATTTGATAAAACGCTCATATGAGTTGAAACCATGAATATCTTCCCAATTTATGTTCAATTTTGTTATGTCTCAAAATAGATTACGTTTGCTAGGATTTCCGAAACATTATAGTAATTTAAGAAAAGCTCAAAGCAAGGTATGTTGGCTAAACTTCTCTCTTAGATTCGAATTCCATAATGTCCTCGTCAGCTTCAAGTATGGTTGGTTCAAGTTCCTAATTCCAATGTTTCGAGTTGTTCCTAATAAATTCGACTATCCCGAGTAAACAAAGTGTTGAAAGTTATGTGTTCAAAACGTGTTCCGAATGTGCTTATCACATTATGTTATCCTTCAGGAATGTGCTCACAAATGATATGCGTATTAAAATATTATGGCTTTGAGAAGTGTTCCAAATGAAAGTTATGATGCCAAATTGTGTGAGAAAAAACTCGATGGCTTAAGACTCTTAATTGCTCATATGTGTACCTAAATTCTTGATTTGAAATTCATTATTGTTGATAATCTATAAAGATGTTTGAAAGTGAAAGAAGTGGGTTAAAGATATAAAGTGTGGCCACCGTGCCAATAATGAAAGTTATACATGTAGCCAATAGTGCCAATAAAATGAAATGATGTGACAGACGTTATGGAATAAGCTTTGATTCAATTGTTTCAAAATGACTTCGAAAATAAATTTGCCTAAAAGCTTATGTACTTGAGTCATGCCCAAACGTAGCTGTTTAACTAATGTTATGTTTTTTAAGTATTGCCAATGTGTTTTAAGCTCTTACATATTCATGATTTGAAATTGTGCATTTCCCTATTGGGGGAAAAGTATTTCAAGAATAAATGGTGCGTTACTCGTTTATGATTTTCACTTGTGCTTTGATTTGCCAATCATTTTACTCAATTCTTGGACAGAGATCCATCGTGTTTAAAGTCTTCATTACAAATGAACTTAAAGTTGTGATTTTCGGAACATTCTGTATGTTGATGTTTATGATGATTATCCTTGAAAGTAAAGAAATGGATGTGTGGAATATGAAATACGGTTAATGTGCCATGAAAGAAGTATCATATGTACGGCCAATATAGCCAATGAAATGATGATGTTGTAAGTGGTTGAATGTACAAATGAATCTATATATGTTGTGAAATGTTATGAGGTAAATGCAATTTTATTTATGTTTCCCATGTATGAAAATCAAAAAATGTTTTTGGGAGTATCCTTACCGAGGAAGGGTAGGTGGGAACAACCTAACCCCGAAACAACACGTGCCGGTGTAGGAGTGGATTGTGATTATTCCTCTTATTTGAGATGAGATTGATGTGATAAGAATATTCCCCTTAATTGGGATGAGATGATTGCTTGCAAAAGGGTGATGTCAGTCCTTAAGGCATTGTGGTGAGATAACCTAGCCGATCGGGTCGAGATCGGACGCTATGCCGCACACATGGTGGTGATTGTGATTGGGATTACACCTCCACCCGCGCACATTCGGGTGAGGTGGCAGGGCCTCTTTGGTAGAAGTTTTTGTGATTGGATGTCTCAGGTGAGATGGCTTAGCCGATCGGGCTGAGATCGGACTCCGTGCTAAAAGTACGGTGGTGTTGTGATTGGGTGTCTCTTATGAGATGGCTTAGCCGATCGGGCCGTGATCGGACTCCATGCCAAATTCATGGTGGTATATCGGTACTAAAGATCTCCCAACAAAAAATAATATTATCTTCGTATTTTGATTATCATCTTCACAATATTATCTTCGTTTTTTGAAAACTGTTATGTTTTAACATGGCATTTGGATATCATTGATTGTTGCTTGCTTTTTCCATTTTTTTTCCTTTCATATATTGGCATTCTATTTTGAAAGGGGACATTTAGCTTTACATACTAGTACTATTTCATATGTACTAACGTCCTATTTAACGGGAGCGCTGCATCTTCAATGGATGCAGGTGGTTCATCAGAGGGCATCTTAGGATCTTGTTAGCAATTACTCCCTATTCAGTAGGTTTTGGTGAGCCCTAGTCTTTTTCGGGCCTAATGTCATTTGATGTTGTAGGTTGTGTTATGAGGTATAGCCGGGGCTTTGTTGGCGTCACTTCCATACTACTCTTCTGTTGTACTTAGAGGCTCCGCAGACAGGTAGTGGGTGGTGTTTGATGTTGGGAATTGAACTAGAAGTGTTGGTATTTGGCAAATATATTTTTCATTATATATATAAACTTGTAATATTTTGGAAATTTTAAATGAAGCTGCTAATGGTAATGAAATGGGTGTTGTTTACGAAATCCTTTCAATGTTTAATTAATGGAGTACCTCTCCGCTCTATTCATGGGCAAGGTCAGATACAAAGTATCTTGAAGGCTTGCTTGACCGAGTTATCTTGGTTGAGCGTCCGTCGTGCTCCCTGAGGTCGGGGTGTGATAGTGTTGGAGTTGTTCATTATGCATGCATGTTTTATCAAGGTTTGTGGAAAGATTGTTGAGCTCAATTAGGTAGACTTTTGGTGGTTGGATGAAGGAATCCCCCATAAAAGGACCATGTAAGCGTAATGTCCACCTAGTGTTTGATAAAATACTCAAATGAGCTGGAACCATGAACTCCTTCCTAATTTGCGTTCAATTTTCTAATGTTTCTAAATAGATTGAAGGTTCTAAGATTTCCAAAACATTGTAGTAATTTAAGGAAGCTAAAAGCGAGGTATGTTGGCTAAACTTGTCTTTTAGAATTGAATCCCACAATGTCCTTGTATGTCTCGAGTTGTTCATTATAACTTGACTATTCCGAGAAAGCTTTGGGTCAAAAGATATATGTTCAATATGTATTCCAAATGCTCTTTTCAAGTTATGTTACTATTTGAGAATGTGTTCGATGTATGGGTTGCATATCTAAATGTTATGACCTCAGGTCTTGTTTCAAATGAAAGTTGTTATGCCAAATTGTGTAGAAATCTCAATGTGCTTAAGACTCTTATTTGCTTACATGTGTACTTATGTCTTGAATAGAAATGCTTTGTTGTTGAGATCCGTGATGATGTTTGAAAGTGGAAGAGGTGAGCATGAAATGTGAAACATGGCCAACATGCTAAGAATGATATTTCATTTGGTCCACTAGTGCCAATGAAACTGAAAACGTGTAAAAGATGTTGAAATGGGTGGTTAATCCTTTAAATACTAGAAACTTTTGGAGTACCGTTAGTCACCGAGGAAGGGTAGGTTGAAATAGCCTAACCCCGAAACTACATGTGCCGGTGTAGGAGTGAATTGTGATTATTCCCTCATTTGGGATGAGATTGATGTGATGTTATTCCCCTTTATTGGGATGAGATGATTGCTAGAAAAGGGTGATGTCGATCCACATGGCATTGTTGTCAAACAGCCTAGCGGTCGGGTCGTTATCGGACGCCATGCTGCACAGAAGGTGGTGATTGTGCTTGAAATTGTAATTGAGATAATGATTCAAATCGTGATAGGGATTGTGATTATGGTTGATGTATTTGGGTGAGACGGCCTAGCCGATCGGGCCGAGATCAGACTCTATGCTAATATCACAGTAGCATATCGGTGCTAAGATCTCCCAACCTAAAATAATGGAAATTTACTTAAAAACTACTCTTGCTCCTACTTGATGTTTTAGTTTTGCTTGAGGCTTCCATTGATTTTACGATTGTTCTTCGTTGTATTTTTACCTATTCTAATAAGAGGGTGTTTAGTCATACATACTAGTACTATCCATATGTACTAACGTCCCTTTTTGCTAGGGGCGCTGCATCTTTAATGGATGAAAGTGTTCCCACAGCAGGCGACATTGATCAGAGATAGCAGTACACCCTCTTCCCAGCTGACTTGGTTAGCCCCACTTCATTTCGGGGTCGTGTATCTTTTGTCCCACGTGTATTATGTTTTGAGGTATAGTCGGGGCCTTGTTGCCGGCACTGTCATTGTACTCTTTTGTATCCATTAGAGGTTCCGAAGAAATAATGTGGGTTGTATGTTGGTGCTGGGAAGGTCAAACTAGTAATGTTGTATTTGTACCACCTGTTCCACTTCAAACTATGAAAGTGTATATATTTTGAAACTTATAAACGTATGTAGCTAGTGATAATAAATTGCTATTGTTCACATGATCCTCCTTGTTGTCTAATTAATGAAATAGATCTCCTCATTATTCATGAGTGAGTTGGGGTAGAAAGTATTGTACACGCTCGCTCGCCGGGTTATCTTGGTTTAATGCTGGTCACGCTCCCCGAGGTTGGGGCATGACAGGTTCGATGCCCTACCATCATTTCCGGCTCAGGGTTGTTACAATTGTGAAGAGTTGGGGCGTGTGAGGAAGTATTGTTCCCGTCATTACACAGGTCCAGTGTCGCAGGGAGGCTAGTCTATGACCCTTGCAGCAGTTGCTACGCCACCTGCTCAGCTAGCTCGGGGTGGAGGTCGTAGGGGTTGAGGTCGCTCTAGATGGGGAGGTCATATGGGTGGTGGTCAAGCTTGATGCTATGCTTTTCCTACTAGGTAAGAGGTAGTTGCATCAGACACAGTGATCACATGTATTATTTCACTATGCCATAAGGATGCTTCAGTATTATTTGATCCTAGTTCCACTTTTTCATATGTATCTTCACACTTTTCTCGTTATTTAGATATGCCCCTTGATTCCTTAGATACGCCTGTTCATATATCTATATTGGTGGGTGATTTTATTATTGTGGACTGTGTATATCGGTCGTGTGTGGTGACTATTAGGGGATTAGAGACGAGAGTTTATCTTTTACTACTTAGCATGGTTTATTTTGATGTGATGTTAGGCATGGATTGGTTTTCACCATGTCACGCTATTTTAGATTGTCACGCTAAGATAGTGACATTGGCGATGCCGGGGTTGCCTATGGTTGAGTGGAGAAGCTCCCTATACTATGTTCTCAATAGAGTGATTTCATATTTGAAGGCTCAACGGATGGTTAAGAAGGGATGTCTGGCATATTTGTCCTTTGTAAGGGATGTTAGTACTGATACTCCTACTATTGAGTCAACTGTAGTGGTGAGAGACTTCCTAGATGTGTTTCCTACAGAATTCCCGGGCATGCCACCGCACAAGGACATTGATTTTGGTACTGATCTGGTGCCAGGAAGTCAGCCCATCTCTATTCTACAGTATCGCATGGCACCAGTGGAATTGAAAGAATTAAAAGAAAAGCTTCAAGAGTTGCTTGATAAGGGCTTCATCAGGCCTAGTGTGTCACCTTGGGGTGCGTCAGTTCTAGTTTTGAAGAAAAATGATGGTACTATGTGGATGTGTATTGATTACCGGTAGTTAAACAATGTTACAGTTAAGAATATGTAGAATTTGTCGCGCATTGATGACTTATTTGATTAGCTTCCGGGTGCTAAAGAGCTCTCTAAGATTGATTTGAGGTCTGGGTATCACCAATTGAAGATTCGGGATTATGATAGTTTGAAGACGATATTCAGGACCTGCTATTGGCACTACGAGTTTGTTGTAATGTCTTTTGCGCTGACAAATGCCCCAGCAGCCTTTAGGCATTTGATGAACAGTGTATTTCAATCATATATTGATTCGTTTGTCATTGTGTCGACGGCATCTTGGTGTACTCTCACAATTGGGAGGATCACGAGCAATATTTGAGGGTTGTACACTAAACTTTGAGGGAGAAGAAGTGGTATGCAAAATTTTTCAAGTGTGAGTTTTGGCTGGATTCTGTGGCGTTCTTGGGGCACTTGGTTTCCACCGAGGGGATCAAGGTAGATCAAAAAAAAATTGAGGCAGGTTAGAGTTGTCCTAGACCGTCATTAGCTACAGAGATTCGGAGTTTCTTGGGTTTGGCCGGATATTATCGTTATTTTTTGAACGGTTTCTCGTCTATTGCTACACCTTTGACTAGATTAACCCATAAAGATGCCCCATTCAGATTGTCTGATGAGTGTGAGGAGAGCTTTCAGAAGCTCAAGGCTGCTTTGACCATAGCTCCAGCTCTAGTTTTGCCACCATTATCGGGTTCATATAAAGTTTATTGTGATGCATCGCGGATTGGCATCCGGTGTGTCTTAATGTAGGAGGGTAGGGTAATTGTGTATGCTTAGCGTCAGCTAAAGCTCTACGAGAAGAACTACCCCGTTCATGATTTAGAGTTGGCGGCCATTGTTCATGTGTTGAAGATTTGTAGGCATTATCTCTACGGAGTGTCTAATGAGGTATTCACAGATCATCGAAGTCTTCAGCACTTTTTAAGCAACAGGATAAGGCAACAGAGGTGGTTAGAGCTATTAAAAGACTATGATATAACCATTTTGAATCATCCCAGGAAGGCCAATGTGGTGGCTGATGCCTTGAGCAGAAAGGCTATGAGTATGGGTAGCCTTGCGTATATTCCAGTTGGTGAGAGACTACTGATTCCTGAGGTTAGATGTTTTGAAGCCTAACCGGGTTCTTGCTTGCGTGGATTCTCAATCTTCCTTATATGAGCACATCAGAGCGTGTTAGTATGACAACCCCCATTTCCTTATCCTTAAGGGCACAGTGCAGCACGATGATTCCAAGGAGATTTCAATTACAGATGATAGGGTGTCGCGGATGCAGGGTAGGATTTGTGTGCCTAATGTGGATGGGTTGCGTGAGTTTTATCTTGAGGAGGCCCACTGTTCGTAGTATTCCATTCATCTGGGTGCTGCTAAGATGTATCCGGATTTGAGGAAACACTATCGGTAGAGAATAATGAAGAAAGATATACTGAGGTTTGTGGCTCGGTGTTAGAACTGCTAGTAGGTGAAGTAAGAGCATTAGTGAGCGGTTTGCTTCAGAGACTTGAGATTCCCGAGTGGAAGTGGGAGCGTGTTACCATGTATTTCGTTGTTGGGTTCCCACGAACTTTGAAGAAATTCGACGCAGTGGGGGTTATTGTGGATACACTGACCAAGTATGCGCACTACATTCCGGTTGTGACTACCTATTTTTTAGAGCAACTAGCTCAGATCAATATTCATGAGATTGTTCATCATTATGATGTGCCGATGTCCAATATTTATGATCAGGGAACGCAACTCACATTACAGTTTTGGAGAGCAGTACATTGAGAGTTAGGTACATGGGTTGAGTTGAGTAAAACATTCCACCCCCAAACGGACGGACAGTCAGCGCGCACCATTCAGATCTAGGAGGATATGCTACACACCTGTGCTATGGATTTATGGGGTTCATGGGATAAGTTCTTACCGCTTGCAGAGTTTTCCTACAACAACATCTACAAATCGAGTATTCAGACGGCTAAGTTGGTAATTCTCGTCTTTAATCTTAGATTTTTGTTATGTTTTGTTGATAAAGTTTACTTCTATTTTACAGGTTTTATGTGATTTAGAAGTGATCGGGAAGAAACCGGAGCAAAAACAAATCAAAAGGGGCTCAAAAGCAGATATCTGAAAAGAAGCCTCTGGTGTCGCAAATGCGAGCGGAAGCTCGCAATTGCAAAGTCAACCATGCCAGTCAACGTTCGCAAATGCAAGCAGCAGCTCGCAATTGCGAAGTCAACCAAGTCATGCAATGTTCACAAATGCGAAATCGGGGTCGCAAATGCGTAGTCAAACCAGACAGTCAACATTCACAAATGCGAAGTCCTCCATTTGCGATCTTCAATAGTAAATCCAAGATTGGCAAAAGCAAACATTCCTTCGCAAATACGAAGGCTGCACTTCAGTTCTAGGCACTTTCGTAATTTTATATATTTTTGGCTCCAAGCCCTTTAATACACGACCTAGCTTATTTGTAAAAATATCTTTGGCATCTTTGGCCAATCTCTGCACATCTTTAACATCTCTTGACTAGAGAAGACAAGTTCTAGATCTAGGATTCTTCCACACACACTTGGGTCTTGAAGATTTTAATATTTTGGTTGAGAATTTCGTACCCATTTATGTTCATTTCTTCATTTCCTTGCTTTGTATTGTATATCTAAGTATGTAGTACTTTTTACAACACATGAATCTTGTTTATGGGAATATTCATATTTAAAGTGTAGATTAAATATCTTGTTGTGCTTGTGTATTGAACGATTTTTATTTATATTGAATGAGTTATTGTTTCTTTAATTATTCTTGTTATTTAATGTTTTCAAGTGTATTAGCAAACCCTAGGACTCGCCCATTCACTTCAAATTTTGGGAAAGATAATTTGGGATTGGGAAAGATTAGTTAACAAGAACTTGAGGCGTTAACCCTCACTTTATAGATTTTACTTAGAGATAGGATTGAACTACTTGTAGCCATATTCGGGCGTGGTTAATCTCTTAATTGTTTTAGGGATAATTCAATTAGAAAGTCTTGTTAGTCTTCGGAAGCAGCTAATATAGAATTATTACCCGAGGCTAATTAACATAAACTCGCACATATTTGTAAAATCGTGAAATACATTGGATCATTACTTGAGTGTAACTCCCATTGCATCCATGGTTGTAGCCATTGATCATTTTATTGGCTTTTTAGGTTAGTTTATAATTTTTGCATTTAGGCATAAATATTTTCACAATCACATTTTAAGTGTTTGGCTTAGCATAATAAGTGATAATTCACTTACACGCCTAATCGCCTACATATTGTTCTCTGTGGGTTTCGACCCCGACTCATAGTTGGGTAAATTATATTGCATGTGACCGTGTCCATTTACTTTTTAGTAGTGGATTTGGACGTCATCAAAATTGGCACCATTGCCAGGGAATAGTTTGGCGTATTTAGGTTGTTTGAGAAATATGTGTACGTGTTTCGGTCCAAACTTGTGAATATTTGTGTAATTATTTTCTTATCTTTGTTTACTTTTCTTGTTTGTTTCTTGTTTATTTTCTTAGCTTTTGGAAAATGGAATCATGTAATGAAAATTAGTCGAATGGTAGTTGTTCATACTTTGATGACCCTTGTCCTTATTTTGAAGGACCATACTCATGGCAAAATTGTTTAAATTCTCTCGGGGGCGGATTGTGCGCACAAACTCAAACCCATGAGTGGAGTATATGTGATACCGGTGGTCAAAATGGCCATTGCGATAATTGTGCTTATTTGTCCTTCCCTTCCCCGAACCCCTGCTATGACGATTCTACTTTTTGTGATAACAAGTATAGGGATATATAAGGGGAAGAAATTGAGCATGATCAAAATGCAAAGTTCAAGCTCATGCTGGAATGCCTGCTTAAAGGAGGCAACAAAGAGCAAAATGCCTTGGAGGAGATTTTGAAAAATAATCTCCAAAATGATTTGGCGCTTGAAAGGCTGAACTCACAAATGGGAGAAATGCTTGATGCTTTGGAGGTCCAAAAAGCCTCAGAAGTGAATGATAGCCAAGAACCTTCCTTAGAGGTTGAAGCGAAAATCTTTATTTCGCACTAAATCATAACCAATAAGAACTCGCAAATGCTCAAAATGAGAGGATCATGCTCGTGTTGGAGGTCATTCTTGAAAATGAGGAAAAGCACAACTTGGCACTCGAAGACGTGAAATAATTTTTGACTCAAAAAGATGAGAATATCCGCACTTTGGAAGCTCAAACGAAAAAATTGGTTGAGGCTCACTATGGCCACCAACTTTATAGCGTGGAAAGAGCTTAAGAAAGTCCAACTTTGAGGAAGAAAGTGAGCTTCATTATGAGGAATCAAGAATTGAACATCCACCAACCAACTCCATGCTTGTTGGTGATACCAAGAAAAATATGGAATTAGAGTCAACCGATGTAGTTGAAAAGATGGTTTAAAATGACTCTAATTCAGGGGACCAAGAGAATGTCAAAATCCGGAAAGAATTGCATTTTGGAGGCTTGATGTAACATTTCAAGCATTTCTCAACATTGGAATTGTGTGGTGATATGGGAATTGAACTACACGAGTCAATGAGAGATTGCGTAGAGGAGAGTAAAGGGCCATACATCTTACAATTTGAAGGTACAAGAAGGAAAATAACATTCCTCACATGAAAGCAAGGAAATGCAAAATGAAGCAAGTGGCATTTGGCTTGATCATCTACTTGTGAACCCACACCGCTCGTGGTCACAAGCTTGATTCCATTAGGTGCCTAATTCATATCTTCCAATTGGAGAGAAAAGTAATATAGTTTATTCGCGTCGTGCCACGACATTCAATGCAGCGTTGGGTGGGAGGCAACCCATCGTTTTCAAATTTTTAGTCATTTTTAACATTTTCATTTTTTTTAAAATTTTTCTTTTTAGAATAGTTAGTTTTGTTATTTCTAATCAATATACCAAGTTGTAGTATGTGTGAAGTGTTCGGCACACAAAGTAGGGAGATTCGGCAGTGAGAAAAAAACAGGCCCAGGCCTCTGATTTTACATTTGCGAACAAAGGTCCGCATTTGCAAACCGGGAGCCCACTGCAAAATCGAAGAAACACTCGCAATTGCAAACACTGCTGTCTATTCAAAATTGGCAATTGCAAAATCTCAGTCGCAACTGCGACCTCTGAGGCACTTAAAAGGGGTTGTTCCGAACACTTAACAAGAAAATTCCAAAAAAAATTTAGGCTCTAAATTTGAACGACTGGTATCTTGCTCACTTTCCCAACATTGAAACTCCCTCATTTTCACTCCTAATTGCAAGCATCAAGGTCTGAAGGCTTAATCTTTGTGTGCTCTTTATGTTATATAGCATCATCATCTTCTTCTCCTTTTTCTTTTGTCCTTTATCCCTCAATAGTTAGGTTACAAATGGGTCCTTTCCTTTTGTACGAAATTGTTTGGAAAATGTTCAAATCATGTGTTGATTCTAGGTGAGGTTGGTTGAGAGTGTGAGCTTATTTCTTAGCTTGAAAATGGGGGAAGTCTGTGTACCCATGGCTTTGTTAAAATATGAGTGTTTGTTTGCTTACTATGTGTTTGATGAAAGGCCCGAATGAGATTCTTGGCCGAATCATTGAATTTTTTTCAATTTGTGGTTGTGTGTGAAGTCTATTGCATGATTTTATGCCTAAAAACTTATTGGGTTCTCTAAATGTGTGCTTTTGTTCAAAATTTCTAGAGATTGCGACTATTCTGTAAGTGAGGCTGTTGGGGACTACAAGATTGGAATTGTGATGGCCTCTTCGCATTTGCGAAGAGATGCTCCGAATTGCGAACATTCAGGTCTGGCAGTTTTTGCATTTGCGAGGTTATGATAGCAATTGCGAACATTGAAAAAGTCTGTTGCCTTCGCAATTGCAAGGAAATTATCGTTATTGCGACATCAGAGAGCAGGCTTCTACTGAACTGAAAATCCTGAATTTTTTTTTATGGCTAGGTTTTGTCTGTCCAATCATTTCTTTGGCATATTGGAACTCATTTTGCAATATATTTAATAGCCATACCACGTTTTCACTCCAATACGTTGTTTACAGGTACCATAACTGAAAATGAGCTCTAACTCCGACAAATTCGCGCATGAAAACCCTTTGGAAGTAGAGGAAAACTATGACTAACACCGGTTCTTGTCATTGGAATGTCAGGAACGGTAGTATGCCTAGTTGATTACGAATAAGTTGCTCCTGGAAAGTGGTATATTGCTGGAAAAGGTCCCAGAACGTCTTCCCGAGTTCCATCGGAGGCTTGTAGACATGGGATGGACCTATTTTGCCCCTCAACCTTGCAGAGTGAATGAGCAACGGGTGAGCGAATTCTATGCTAACCTTCTAGCCATCAAGTTATGAAAGCTAATCATGAAGATTCATGGCAAAATGGTTAATTTCGGAGCTGAAACTGTGAATCGTATCTATCACCTGCAGGACCATGACATGTCACCATTTTGTGAGAAAGATTGTGCCTCAAACGAGTGGTTGGTCTCCAAATTGTGCCCGGGTGCGGATGTTTCATGGGTAGCTGAAAAGAAAGGGATCACATCCAAAGAATTCACTGCCGAAGAAAAGATATGGCTGGCCATCATATGCAGTCACATCTCCCCTGCGGGGAATATATGGAATGTACCAATAATGGGAGCACAAATGATCGCTTCCATTCTTGATAACATCCAGCTCAATGTTGGTGTAATTTCATCAATGAGCTGAGCGATCATCGGAGGCAGGATGGTCAATCACTGATGTTCGTATATTTCATCACTGAGTTGTGCCAGCTTGCAGGGGTTGGGGAGGATCCGGAAGACAACTGGATAGATCCGGGAAAGCCTATTGCTCCATTGAAAAAAGGAGGAGAGGGTGGCACCATGAAATGCAAAAAGAGAAAGTTGGGATCTTCTTCTCAGACCGACCAGGGCAGCAAGCCATCATTATCTGCAGGAGGAGCATTTGTCTATGCTTTTTGAGGATATGCGGCAGATTCACGACCTAGTAGCTGGCCTTCCATAGAAACCTGGGGAAACATCTGAAAGACCCTCTGTACGCATTTGAAAGAAAGAATTTCAAAAGTATCTTGATGATCAGAAGAAGTAGGGGGATCACCTTAATAAGCTGGAGAAAGCATACACTAATTTGTCCAGGGCGCACGGTACTTTAAGTACTCTCACGCCAAGCTAACAAATGCAGACACTAGGATGAAGAAGAGGGCGAAGAAGTGAGATAAATTCTTCGCCCGCGTGTGCAAGGGTGTGAAGGGGCTATGGAAATCTCTAAAGCTTCAAGAGTCAGTGCCATCGACCGAGCTGGTAGATGATGATGATGCTCCAGTTCATTAGTCCAAGGAAGAGGAAGAGGAGGAGGATGCAACTGAGTCCAACAGCGAGGAGAGCATTTGATGCAGTATTCAGGGAGCACTTTCCACCATTTTACTCTATTTTGTTTAGTTTCATTGAGGACATTACAAAATTTCTAGTTGGGGGTGGCTTCTTGTATAGCTGTTGATATGGTAGATTGATATTTTGTTTTCAGGTGATGTGTTATATTAGTATGTTTACTAGCTTCTTGAATTTTTATTTTTATATAGTATGTTTTATTGACTTGATGTTTATTAGCTTCTTAATTTTTTTAATAAATAGTACGTTTTATTTTGTTGGCAAGATCCTTGGTTTTCTTTGTACCACGGTTGTTTTTCCGAGGATGCCAATTTTCTTTTTGAACCGAGTAATTTTTGGTAAATTGTTGTATCGACTTTTCCCAATGATGGATAACTAGGCGACTTTCTTAAGGGAATTAGTCTTGTAGTATAGATATATTTTTTTTTATTTAGGAAGAGTAAGTGGTTTGATTTGGGGTTTGTTCCCATTGGCCAATTTGTGGCTTGCTTGGTACCAACATGATTTAAACCTCGACATATGAATTCTTGATCTTTGTAAAAGAAAAATAATTGAAGTAAAGATCATTGTCATAACTTTTAGACTCAATTTTTGGCTCTTTGACTCATTAAATAGTGTCTTAGGCTATATGTGACTTCTTTGAGTTCATTGGTTTCATTGGGATTTTGGATTCATATTCTACTTGAGTTTTCATGTGCCATGTGTAGTGAGATTTATTATGAGTTCTTTTGCATTATTTGTAGTCTAGAACTTACCCGGAATGTTCTTCAAGGTGAAATTCTAGACTAACTTGGTTTGAAAAATGATGTTAGGCCTTCTTTGGACTGTTATTGCCTTAAATTCCTACTCTTGCATATTTTCCATAGTCAACCCCTTTTAAGCCTTTAAATTTTTTCTTTGGCAACCATGTTACAAGCTTTAACCCTTTGTTCTTCATTGACCTATCTTTTGGCACCTACCTCCCTATGAATTTGAAAGGGTAGACATAGGCTAAAAGTCTATGTTTGGGGGTGAAGGTTGGAAAAGTTGTGATGTGGAAGTTGCTTAATAAAATAAAAATATATAGTTGGAACCAACCTTGATTTTTGAAAAGAAAATGAGTAAGAAAGAAGAAAAGGGAAGGCAAAATAAGGAGTTGTGAATAAAGGGAAGTTTAGATGTTGAATAAAAAGTGAAGAAAGGATGGAAAACTTTTTGAAGGAAGTGTGCTTTAATTGTTGCAAATTGTAGTGCTTAGGGAGATTTTGAGTCACTCTTATCCAAATCATGTCCTACCTTAACCAAGGACCTACATTACAATCCTTTAAGTCCTACTTGATTTTGAACCAAGTGTGTCTACATTTGTGGAGAAATACATGAAGGGCAAGCCTATGGCACAACTTATGTGCATTTGAATATCTTTGTTAGAGAGAAAGTTAATTCTTTCCATTTGATATCCCATATATTTGTTGAATTATAATTTATGAGCGTGGAATTCTCGCTTGAGTGTGAGGCCACATGAGATTTGAGTTGTGAATTTCCCATTTTCAATTGGGAGGAATGAACAAGGGAAAGTTATTTGTAATAAAGAGGCAAATTTTGAAGCTTTAGTGTCATGACTTGATTGCTACTTTGATTAGCATAGTGTTTGAACACTTGAATTGTAATGAAATCTATGAGTTTTTTTAATCTGGAAATTGTCCTCAGGTGTCACAAATGCGAGC
The DNA here is from genome assembly GCA_002018475.1 of Nicotiana obtusifolia. Taxonomy (NCBI): domain Eukaryota; kingdom Viridiplantae; phylum Streptophyta; class Magnoliopsida; order Solanales; family Solanaceae; genus Nicotiana; species Nicotiana obtusifolia. Next base: position 104,983 of record MCJB01048563.1, read on the forward strand.
GGAAGCTCGCAATTGTGAAGTCAACCATGCTAGTCAACGTTCGCAAATGCGAGCAGCAGCTCACAATTGCGAAGTCAACCAAGTCATGCAATGCTCGCAAATGTGAAATGGGGGGGCCACGAATGCGATGTCAATCCAGACAGTCAATCTTCGCAAATGCGATCTTCAGCAGTAAATCCGAGATTCGCAAATGCAAACATTCCTTCGCAAAAGCAAAGGTTGCGCTTCAATTCTAGGCACTTCTGTAATTTTACATTTTTTGGCTCCAAGCCCTTTAATTCACGACGTAGCTTATTTGTAAAAATATCTTTGACATCTTTGGCCAGTCTCTGCACATCTTTAGCATCTCTTGACTAGAGGAGACCATTTTTTGGATCTAGGGTTCTTGCACACACACTTGGGTCTTGAAGATTTTAAGATTTTGGTTGAGAATTTTGTACCCATTTATGTTCATTTCTTCATTTCCTTGCTTTGTCTTTTATGTCTAAGAATGTAGTATTTGTTCCAACACTTGAATCTTGTTTATGGAAATATTCATATTCAAAGTGTGGATTAAATATCTTGTTGTGCTTATGTATTGAACGATTTTCATTTATATCAAAGTGAATTATTATTTCTTTAATTATTCTTGTTCTTTAATGATTCCAAAGGGATTAGCTAACCCTAGGACTCGCCCATTCACTTCAAATTAATTTTGGGAAAGGTAATTCGGGGTTGGGAAAGATTAATTAACAAGAACATGAGGCATTAACCCTCACTTTATAGATTCTACCAAGGGATAGGATTGAACTACCTCTAGCCATATTCGGGTGTGTTTAATCTCTTAATTATTTTTGGGAATAATTCAATTAGCAAGTCCTGTTAGTCTTCGGAAGAAGCTAATATAGAATTATTACCCAAAGCTAATTAAAATAAACTCTCTTATATTTGTAAATTCGTGTATATTAGATCGTTACTTGAGTGTAATTTCTATTGCATCCATGCTTGTAGCCATTGATCATTCTATTTGCTTTTTAGGTTAGTTTATTATTTAGCATTTAGACATAAATATTTTCATAATTACCTTTTAAGTGCTTGGCTTAGCATAATAAGTGATAATTCTCTTACACGCCTAATCACCTACATATTGTTCTCTGTGGGATTCGACCCCGACTCATAGTTGGGTAAATTATATTACATGCGACCATGTCCATTTACTTTTTAGTAGTGCATTTGGACGTCATCAAGGGCTCCTTATGAGGCCTTATATGAGAGACGGTGTTGTTCCTCAGTTGGTTGGTTTGAACCAGGAGAGGCTAGGTTGTTGGGTACTGATTTGGTTCGGGATGCCTTGGAGAAAGTCAAGCTGATACAGGATCGGCATCGTGTAGCACCGTCTAGACAAAAAAGTTATGATGATAGGAAGGTTCGTGATGTTGCATATATGGTGGGTGAGAAGGTATTACTCAGAGTTTCGCCAATGAAGGGTGTGATGAGGTTTAGAAAGAAGGGCAAGTTGAGCCCTTAGTATATTGTTCCCTTTGAGGTGCTTGAGTGTATTGGAGAGGTGGCTTATAGACTTTTATTGCCAACTAGACTATCAGGTGTTCACACAGTGTTTCACGTTTCTATGCTCCGAAAGTATTTTGAAGATCCATCACTTGTTTTGGAGTTCAGCACGGCTCAGTTAGAAGGGGATTTGACTTATGATGTGGAGCTGGTGACCATTTTGGATCGGCATGTTCAAAAGTTGAGATTGAAGAATATAGCATCAGTCAAAGTTCGTTGGAGAGGTCAGCCGGTTGAGGAGGCTATTTGGGAGGACGAGCGGGAGAGGATGAGCTGTTATCCACACCTACTTGAGACTACAGGCATGATTCCAGACCCCTTCGAGGATGAACGTTTGTTTAAGAGGGGCGGATGTAATGACCCAGTTGGTTGTTTTGTGTATTTTAGCCCCGTTCCCCTATTTATCACTTCTTTTATGTTCATTTTTGGTTATGTGATTTTCTGGGGTGGTTGGATTGGTTTCCAGGAGGTTTTGGAGTGAATTGGGAAACTTAGTCCCAAAGTTGAAAGCTTAAGTTGAAAGAGCATCGGAGTTTCACTTTTGTGTAGAAAACTTTGAAATGGTGTTTTGATGGTTCTAATAGCTTCGTATGGTGATTTGGACTTGGGCGTATGTCGCATATTGATTCGGAGGTCCATAGGTCATTATGGATTGAATTGGCGAAAGTTGGAATGTCGAAGGTTTGGAAGGTGGAGAGGTTTGACTGAGTGCTGATTTGTTGATATCGGCTTCGAATTTTGGTTCCGGAAGTTTAAATATGTCCGTTGTGTCATTTGGGTCTTGCATGCAAAATTTGAGGACTTTTGGAGTTGATTGATATGGTTCGACATTAGTTTTAGAAGTTGGAAGTTCATTAGTTCATTAGGCTAGAATTAATGTGCGATTCTTGGTGTGGGTGTTGTTTTATGTTCTTTGAGCCTTCGAGTAAGTTTGTATTGTATTTTAGGACATGTTGGTATATTCAGACAGGGTCCCGGGGGCCTGGGGTGTGATTCAGATCAAGTTCAGTTTCATTTTGGATTTTGAAGAACTACTGAACCTATGCATCTGGTTTCACTATACGCGATCGTGAAGGGGAGATTGCGATCGTGTAGGGTTATTTGGTGGCTGTGGAAATTAAGGGACGCGTTCACAATGAATGAAGTAGGTTGTTCATCGTGAACGCGAGCTAGATGATGCGCTCCTGTAAAAGGGAGGTAAGGCTCAGGGGTGGTAGGTGTTTGTTCTTCATGGTCGCGAGACCTACACCACGATCACGAAGCTTTAGGATGTGTGAGTATTGCATTCGCGACTAGGCTGTCGCATCCACTAAGAGGTTTTGTTAACAGGTATGATTTGTGCTTCGCGAACGCGAGGCATTTTTCGCGTTCGCGAAGAGGAATGACTGGGCAGGCTATTTTAAATCCCATTTCGAGGGTTAGAGTTATTATATAACATTTTGAGGTAGAAAGATCGATTTTGGGCGATTTTGGAGTAAATTTTCAAGATTTGCATCAGGGCAAGTGTTTTTGACTCGAATTGGTTATTATTTAGTGATTCCATCTTCTTCTTTTTTAAGCATGTAACTAGTGAATTGAAGAGAAGACATGAGAGATTTTTGTAAAAACTTCCTAAAGTGAAAATTCAGGATTTAAAAGTCGAATTGAGGTCGGAATTAGATTAAATATTATGGTTGAACTTGTTATTCAATGGGTGTTCGGAATTTATGAGTTTGACCGGGATCCGGGGTCTGGCATGGGGTTGTCTTTTTTATTTTAATAAACATCGAAACTTTATTATTGATGTTGTTTCATACGACATTATTTGATGATATTGAGTTGTTTGTGACTAGATTCCAGTCTTATAGAGGCCGATACGCATGGGAAGGGCTTGGTGAAGTATTGATTTGCACGTTTTCAGGTAAGTAATACATATTAACTTGGATTTGAGGGTATTTAACCCGGAGAACTACGTTATATGATAGATATTGGAGTGACATACTTGTTGGGTGACGGGCGTGTGTGCGTGCACCCCGAGTGTTCATAGTTTGGGGAAGCCTTTAGGCTATTACTGCGGTTGTTTTACTATCATATCTTGTTATCCCCTGTTTCCTCTACTTTTTTGGTTATTTGAACTGTGATTCATGCCTGACGTCATGTCTAGGCTAAGTGCTAACTGTTTGAGACTTGATAGAGCTACTCTTGCTGTTTCTGAGTTATATACCTTATTTGTACACATGTTCTCAACCATGATACTATATCCTGTATGATATCTTTATCTCAGTACATCTTATTTGATTCCTCACATGTTGTTGATATCGCTTAAGGGTAACACTATAAAACTGAGCATTTTGAAACATGTTTATTTGAGACTTGAACAGTAAATGACTGAGTATGATCCATAGAGTCGGGTTTGTATTGATTTGAGGTGACGCGTACGCCATGACCATATTAGGCCAATTGCTATTATATTGGGGTGACGTGTGCGCCAGGCCTCACGATGGGGCTAAATGATTATGATTACTGCTTGGAAAGGATCCGCCACTCCGGAGTCTAACATGCCAGTAGTGGGCGCCAGCAGAGTATTTTATATACGTGGTTGATGATGAGAAGTTATGCCAGGCATCCGTAAAGTGCAAAAGTGTAAATATTTTTATGGATCCACTGTGATACGATTGATTGACATGTAGGCATAGAGATGTACTTTCCTCATGCTAAATGATAATTGACCTGTTTTATGTGTGTTGGGCTTTAACTGTTATACTTGAAAGCATGCCTAAATTTGAAAAATGTGAACAAGCTGAACGTGATATCACTGAGCTTCTGTTTTACAGTTTACCCTTTATATTCTGAACTATTACTGATTATTGGTGTTGGCATTTGACTATTGTTCTGAGCTCGTCACGTCTTTCAGCCCAAGATCAGTGTTATTACTTATTGAGTATGTGGAGTCTGTTGTACTCATACTACACAATGTACTTCGTGTGCAGATCCAGGTGTATTCGGTTGAGGTGATTGTCAAACTAGAGTTGTTGCAAGCTTTTGAGAGACTACAAGGTAGCTGCTATATCGTCCGCAGTCCTTGAAGTTCTCTATTTATTATCTCTATCTTTACAGTTCTTTCGTTCAGAAGTTGTATTAGAGGATTTTGCTTGTGTCTTGTTATTCAGTAGTGCTCGTGTACTAGTTGACACCAGATTCTGAGGTTGGTTGTAGCAGCATTATGGTTTTATACTCAGATACTTTATGATATTCTTTCGTTGTTGAGTTAATATACCATGTTTATTCGATTTCATAATTATTATGTGACTGTTGGCTTACCTAGCGGGTTGGGTTAGGTGCCATCACAACTTATGGATTTTGGGTCGTGACAAGTATCCCTCATTATTCCATTACAGATAGTTACATAGGGTCCCTAACAAGGATAAACAACTTTTCTAATATATACTTCCATTTGCATTGCTTTTGTCCTGCTATATGACCTTGCAGTACTAGTTCTCTTACTATAGCAGCATCTTCTCATTCCAGTTGTTGAAATCTTCTTCTATTGCTTTCATTCCAAATATGATATACAGAAGCTGCGAACAAAAATCTTAGGATAGCCCGTTTAAAGTTTCTAGTTTTGAATATGCTAGATATCCATGTTACTTCATCCTCCCATTGACCAATGTGCCTGGTGGAGTCTTCCCGACTTAGAACTTTACTCCACATAAACTTAGATTAGGCACAATCAAAGGAAAGATGGTTATGTGTTTCTTCCTTGTCATCAGTGCATAGTGAGCATGTTGTAGGGACATGGATCCCCCACCTTTTCATTAGTCCGATCATTGTAGCTAATCTTTTTTTTACTGTCATCCACAGTATGAATTATTGTCTTGGAATGAGTCCTTTGAGCATTACTAAAGATTTCCAGGTGGCTCTGGAAGTTATGGTAGGAATGAATTATATGCTTTCTTGATTATAAACTTGCTTCATGTAGTATAGCTATTTAATTATGTAATTCCTGTATTTAGCCATTTTCTGGATCAAATATTTTTCTTACTATCCAGCAAGCTTGCTTCGGTGTAACCATAATGTTAAGATCTCTCTGCTTGATGTATTTCTTATAAATCAAGATCACCCAGAACTTGTATTTCTTTTTTGAAATAGTCCACAGGATCTTATTTATAGATGCTTTGTTCCACAAGAATAGGCCCAAAATGTTTAAACCTCCTGTGGATCTAGGTTGGTAGAGTATCTCCCAAGCAATGTGGTTTTTTTTGTTGTTCTCCTTATTTCCATGCAAAAGAAACTTTCTGCATAATGCCAGTTACTAATGCACTGACTTTCTTAGGCAGGAGGAATACCGAGCCCAGTAAGTTCGCACCACAAATCGTAAGCATAATGTTACAATACTAGCAAAAAGAACTAGAACCAACAATTACAATAAGGAGCAACAAGTAATAACGCCTTAAAGGAAGTGCAATACAGTTAAAGTCTGGTGAAACCCAAGTAAGGGAAACAACTAACAACCTAATAAAACAACCGCTTTCACACAAGGTATATACAAGAAGTTCACCGAGGTACCACACCTCATAGTCACATATCACGGGTCCCAAATCACGAACCTTAATCACTTGGAATCTTGTGCCCACATTACAAATCACAGCCACACGGACAACTCACGTGCTCCACGGACAACTCACATGTTAATACCATTAATACCTCATAACCGCACGGACAACTCACGTGATAAGAGAGCAACTATATTTCACGTCCGCGCGAACAAACATGCTAGCATTAAGAGTTCTCATATCCGCACGGACAACTCACGTGCCAACGGTGTAACTCACAGATAGAACACAGGTATACAAGAATACATGTAAATGATCAATAAACATCAAGATTCATCTTATTAGACTGATATGAGCGACTAATTACGTTGTATGCTTGTGCAAGTGTTCTATCACCGCTCGAGTCAACCAGTAAGATCATAGACAATGAATGTCACATAGGAAAAAACACAACAAAACCGTATTATGCATGACTCACACAAGGTAGGCACACCACTTCACAAATATCATCAATAACAATGTCCTCGGGCCATCACAACTCATCACAAATCATCACCGACATAGCCCCCCTTGTCTAGCCGCGTGCGCAATAATAAAGTAAATGCCCGCCTTGTCTAGCCACATGCACAAACGCACATATATAGCCTGCGTTGTCACGCCGCATGTGAAAATATCAATCATAACAATTACACGGACAACTCACGTGCGAACATCCTGACAAATCCTCTCAACAATATCATGTGTGCCAAAAACATAACAACACAATATAACAACTCGAACCATATGTGCTCATAACAATTCCAATACCACAACCACATATAGACCTCGGATCAACAACACTAAGTGCAACAACTACAGTAACACGAGAGTACAGCAAGTAAATCAATACAAGAATTACAAAACACAAAGAAATGGAAGAACGAACTCACAAGAAAGACATAACAAGAAATAATGGTTTCAAATAAGAATAAGTGAACAATGGAAGAGGTAACATATAAAAATGACTTCAAATAGGATAAGTCAACAATGGAAGAGATAACAATAACTTCAATTAAGGATAATCAACTACGAAAGAGATAATATGGCAATAAAAGAGGCAACAACTTCAATTAAGGCATATAAGAGTATATTTGGAAATAAAGGGTAGAACATGAACGACTGAAATTCAAATAATACATGTAAGGTTAAATCTAGCAATGGAGGATATAACATGATAAGACAACTTCAGTTTAATGTATCTAAGAGTCTAAACCGGCAAAATTTTCACTTATAAGCCGTGAACACACTCGTCACCTCGTGTACACATCTTTCACGTAGTCCAAGTTGGGCAAACACACCAATCCCTGCAGAGTAGTTCCCCCACACAACGTTAGGCAAGATACTTACCTCAAGAACCCTCAATCAATGCTCTAAAATGGCTTTTCGTTTACAATTCACCTCCGCTTGGCTCGAATCTATCAAAAATTGGCTTAATAACCTCAAATAATGTAAGATAAATCAATTTCAATATATAAAGCTATGATCTTTCTAAAATTCCTCAAAAGTCAACCCCAGGGCCGCCCGATCGAAACTCGAGTCCAATGTATAGTTCGATTACCCATAAACCCCACGAGTCTATATATGTGTTTTGTTTCAAAATTCGAGTCCAAATCGACTCTTAAAACTCAAGTTCTCATTTCTCAAAACATAGACAAAGTTTCTCAAATTTTCACTTTGATTCTCATAATTTTGATGTCACAAGTCACATAAAATCGTGTAAAATAGTTGAAAATTGATCAAAATCTCTTACCCAATGATTATAGATGAAAATCCCTCTTTAAAATTGCCTCCTGCCGAGTCTAGGTTTCCAAAATATGCAATGAGACCAAAACCTCGTCCATCAACTTTTTTGTCAAGATGCAGGTGTCGCAAATGCGACCTGGGTTCGCATATGCGAGGAAATTATCACAAAAGAGAAACCCCTCCCATCCCTGGTGTTATCGCAAATGCAATGAATAGTTCACAATTGCGAACATGGGACACTTCACAAATGCGACCCTCAAGATCGCAAATGCGAACCAGCTCACTAGGCCACCCCATCGCAAATGCAAACCTAGAAGACCCCTAGCCAAATCTCGCAATTGCGATCAATTCTCGCAAATGCGACACCTGAAGCACCTGTGAAAAACCAACAATACTAAAATCTTTCAAAACACTTTTATATGCGTTCAAAACTCACTAGAGATCTCGGGGCTCCAAGACAAACGTCAACACAAGTCTAAAAACATAACACGAATTCGCTTGGTTGTTTCAAGTCATGAAAATAACATCTAAACCCATGAATCGAACCTCTAAAACACATAAAACTCAAGAGCTTCTAAAAATAAAACCGCGTGTCCGATTCCTATCAAATCAATCCAGAATGATGCTAGACTTTCCGGACAAGGTCCAAATGACAAAATAGACCTCCACTAACTCTAAAGTAGAAATTCAAACAAGATAGCCATGAAGCCATCCTACGGTCAAGCTTAACAAAATTCTAAGCCTTTAAATTATCAACTTCTAGAAAAACAGCACAAATCAACCTACGGACCTCCAAATTCGATTTTGGGCATACGCTCAAGTCCAAAATCACGGTACGAACCTATCGGAGCCATAAATACCATTCCGGGGTCATTTTTGCAAAACACAAATATCGGTCAACATTTCCAATTTAAGCTTTTAAAGTGAGAATTACTCATCCAAATTCATCCCGAAACATCCAAAAAACAAATCCGACCATGCACACATGTCATAATACACAATATGGAGTCATTCAAGGCCCCGAACCACTGAACATATCGCTGAAGATCAAAACGACCGATCAGGTTGTTACATTCTCCCCCTCTTAAATGAACGTTCGTCCTCGAACAAGCCAAGAGTCTTTCCTAACCCATCAGATCACCGTATAAACTCACCATACACATACACATGGATGATCCTATGTCACCCTAATCCACAGAAGCCCAACAACATCATCAAAACCAAAGATTGTTCCTTCCACTCATGTTGATAAGTCTTAGAATCAAATTTCAACACCCATCAAGGACCCGATGCTCAAATAAACACACAATATAACCCTCAAATAGCTATAATAGCTCATATATATATATATATATATATATATATATATATATATATCCACAAGACACAACCTCTCGACATAACACACCACCCATACGCCCATAGCCTCAACTCTGGCCTGGTTATTGACAAATGTACTCATATCAACTAATCTTTCTTCAAAACCTTCACAACACTGAAAATAATGCAAGAAACACACGAAACTCATAACTACTCATTCAATCAACAAGCCACATTGAACGCCAACCTGGGCACATACGTCGCAATCCAAACCCAATAAGCACAACTCGAGTATGACTGATATGGGAAGAGGAACACATGCGAGAACCATCAAACAAGTCTGACAAGAACAACTCCCTATCAGTACAATACCACAAATCCATTCCGCAAGGGAGAATCAAAACATATGAATTAGTCGCAAGGATCTTATCCTAATATAGCTCCATCATGGCACGTAGCCCAATTCAAACAAATCAAACCACACGAAAATGCAAGGATCCATCCTCATCTCTGAATCATAAATAGAATACCCATCACACCAACTGAAACCTTCCACTAACTCAATTCCGTAAAATAAAATCACAACACATAACAGACTTCTCATACCTGTGGAACATCCAAATCACAAGTCGGACCAAACCATCCAGAGGTCACTTCAAATCCTACCACATTTAACTAACTGAAAGCTTACCCAAGTATCATTACCATAAAGAGCATAATAATTGGCCTAGCCTCCCTCTTTAGGGCGACCTCTACTCGCCTAACCTCCACCCCTAGCTGGAGGTGCAGGTATAGCAACAACTGGAGTGGAACTAATAGCCTAAATACCCCGTTGTGACACATCTGTCCGAAGTCTGGGGAAATCTCTCACCATGTGGCTGGTATATCCCCACTCGAAGCAACCTCTCCGCTGACGTGGCCGTGAATGATGTCCGATATGGGTACTCTTGGACCCATGAATATCTGAAGCACTACGTGAATCCTGACGTGCAAACTGAACGGGCTGACCCACAAACCTCTACCATAATGCACCCTACCTCAAAAATAGTGATCGGTAGATCCTTCTCGTCCATGAGGCCTCTTAGCCTCCTTGTCCTCTCTCTCCCGGCCCCACATATCCCATAATCTGCTAGGGATCTATACCACCAGCTGAAATGGAATATCCATATCCAACTCCCGAGCCATGCTGAATCGGATACCATAACTGAGCCCCTCAATGAACTTGCAGACTCGCTCTCTAACTTGTAGAAACCAAAGCAGGTGCGTGATAGGATAACTAACTGAATCTGATGGCATATTCTAACACAGTCATAGTGCCCTAGTGCAATTGCTAAAACTCTGTGTGCCACGTATCCTGGAGGCTCTGGGGAACAAAAATCCTTCAAAAACATCTCTAAAAACTGAGTCCAAGTGGGTGGTGTTGCATCAGCTGTCCTACCCTCCTCATAAGCCTTCCAACACTGATATATATTGCTCCAGACAGCTAAAACATATTAAAAGCAACTCCGCTCGTCTCCAAAATACCCATGGTGCAGAGAATACGGTGGCACTTCTCCAAAAAATATTGCGCATCCTTGGTCGCTAGGTCACTATAAGTAGGAGGATGATACATCTTGAACCTCTCAAGTCTCATCAGCACCTATCAGATGCCCTTGTATAACAAGTTGCACTGGCATAACACCTGGAACCTGAACAATGTGGACCCGCTGCTCTAGAGTACGGGCAGTGGGAGTATGAGCTCCTCCCCTGGTATGTGAAGTAGCTGGTGCAACCGGAGTCAATCTCGCCTGAGCCAATGTACCAAGCATGCTCAGGAACTATGCTAAAGCCTCCTGAAGTTTCGGGTTAGCAACAGGCGCCTCCGGTGCCTATCCCCCAACCGGAGCTACTAGTGGCTCCTCAGCTGCTGCTTTGGGAGGAACTCTATCTGTAGTACGTGCTGCTCCTCGACCGCTGCCTCTGCCTCTGCCCCGGCCCCTAGCAACACCGGCTCTGGGGGAAATGTCAACAGTAACTACAGCTCGTGTTCTCACCATTTGTGAGAGAATAGAATGACAAAGTCTAAAACTCCAAAATCAATAAATTCGCGTGATAGGAATGAAAGAGGTGAAGTTTCCTAACGATTCCGTAGCCTCTCAAACAAAAGTACATACGTCTCTATACCGATCCGCAAGACTCTACTGAACTTGCTTATGACTCGTAGGACCTATGACCTTAGAGCTCTGATTCCAACTTTTGCCGACCTAAAATTCCTCCATAGGAGTCATGACAGCACCTAGTCTGCAAGACTAGGTAACCCTAACACTTACTAAATTAATAATAGATTTCAACCAATCAACTATTAACCATGAACCTGAAATTTCTATATAAAGCCAACAATCCAGAGTAGATATATAGCACCTCAAAACTGATAGTACAAGTCATAAGCTCTACTGAGTTCACTCAAAAATCTCAAAGTACAATTGTTTCGGAATAGAAATAAACAGTACAAAGTAAACTTCAGAAGATGACTCTAAAGCCTGTGAATGCGGCGGCTGGTAAACCTTGAGTCTCCACAGTAATACTCGATCAACTAACTAATGAACAACACGCTCCAAGGTACCTGAATCTGCACAAAAATATTTGTAGCATGAGTACACCACAATGGTACCCAGTAAGTATCAATACTAACCTCGCTTGAGTAGTGACGAGGAACAGTCAAGACACGTAGTAAACATAATAACCTATAAAAGTACGTATAAAACTAACATGGAAATAAAGCTAAACACGGTAAGAAAAATATTACAGTACTTGCAATAAGAGCTTGAACCAATAATTACAACAAGGAGCAACAGGTAATAACACCGTAAAGTAAGAGGAATACAGTTAATGTACGGTGAAACCAAGTAAGGGAAAACAAGTAACAACCCAATAAAACATTGGCATTCACACAAGGTTTATACAAGAATTTCCCCAAGGTACTACACCTTATAATCACAAATCATGTATCCCAAATCACGAACCCGAATCACGGGTCCCAATTCACCTCTCTCACTCTCTCGAGGATCTCAAAAGGACCGATATACCTAGGGCTCAACTTGCCCTTCTTCCCGGACCTCATCACACCCTTTATGGGTGAAACCCGGAGCAAAACCCTCTCTCTAACCATAAATGCTACATCACGAGCTCTCCGATCGGCATAACTCTTCTTCCTAGAATGTGTTGTACGAAGCCGCTCCTGGATCAGCTTGACTTTCCCCAAGGCATCTCGAACCAAATCTGTTCCCAACAACCTAGCCTCAACCGGCTCAAGCCAAACAATTGGAGAGCAGCATCGTCTCCCATATAGGGCCTCATAAGGAGCCATCTGAATACCCGATTGGTAGTTGTTGTTGTAGGCGAACACTGCAAGCGGCATGAACTGATCCTAAGAACCCTCAAAATCCTTTACACAGACATGAAGCATATCTTTTAATATTTGAATGGTGCACTCGAACTGCCTATCCGTCTGGGTGTGAAATGCTATACTGAACTTAACCCTATGTGCTAACTCACGCTATACGGCCCTCCAGAAATGCGATGTGAATTGCGTGCCCCGATCAAAAATAATGAACACCAGCACACCATGAAGACAAACAATCTCATGAATATAGATCTCAACTAGCCGCTCAGAATAATAGGTAGTCACAACCGAAATGAAATGTGTGGACTTAGTCAACTTGTCTACAATCACCCGAACTGCATCAAATTTCTTTGAAGTTCGTGGGAGCCTAACAATGAAGACCAGGGTAACACGCTCCCTCTTCAACTCGGAAATCTCAAGTCACTTAAGCAAACCACCCGACCTCAGATGCTCGTACTTCACCTGCTGACAGTTCAAGAACTGAGCCACAAACTCTACTATATCTTTCATCATTCTTCTCCACCAATAGTGTTGCCTCAAATCCTGATACATCTTACTGGTACCCAGATGAATGCAGTACCGCGAATTGTGGGCCTCCTCACGAATCAACTCACACGACCTATCCACATTGGGCACAGATAACTGGCCCTACATCCGCAACTCCCCATCATCTCCAATAGAAACCTCCTTGGCATCGCCATGCTGTACCGTATCGTTAAGGACAAGCAAATGGGGGTCTTCATACTGACGCTCTCACACCTTTCATAGGTGAAACCCGAAGCAAAACCCTCTCTCTAACCATAAATGCTAAATCACAAGCTCTCCTATTGGCACAACTCTTCTACCTAGATTGTGTTGAACAAAGCCGCTCCTAGATCAACTTGACTTTCTCTAAGGCATCTCGAAACAAATCCATTCCCAACAACCTAACCTCACCCGGCTCAAGCCAACCAACAAGAGAGCGGCATCGTCTCCCATACAGGGTCTCATAAGGAGCCATGTGAATACTCTATTGGTAGTTGTTGTTGTGGAAGAACTCTGCAAGCAGCAAGAACTGATCCTAAGAACCCCCGAAATCTATAACACAGACACGAAGCATATCCTCTAAGATCTGAATGGTGTGCTCGAACTGCCCATCTGTCTGGGGTTGAAATGCTATACTCAACTCAACCCATGTGCTAACTCACGCTATATGGCCCTCCAGAAATGCGATGTGAACTGCGTGCCTCGATCAGAAATAATGGACACCAGCACACCATGAAGATGAACAATCTCACGAATATAGATCTCAGCCAGTCGCTCAGAATAATAGGTGATCATAACTGGAATGAAATGTGCGGACTTAGTCAACTGGTCCATAATCACCCAAACTGCATCAAAGTTCGTGGGAGTCTAACAACGAAGTCAATGGTAACACGCTCCCACTTCAACTCGAGAATCTCAAGTCACTGAAGCAAACCACCCGACCTCTGATGCTCGTAATTCACCTGCTGACAGTTCAAGCACTAAGCCACATACTCTATTATATTTTTCTTCATTCTTCTCCACCAATAGTGTTGCCTCAAATCCTGATACATCTTGCTGGTACCTAGACGAATAGAGTACTGCGAATTGTGGGCCTCGTCACGAATCAACTCATGCAACCTATCCACATTGGGTACACATAATCGGCCTGCATCCGCAACACCCCATCATCTGCAATAGAAACCTCCTTGGCATCGCCATGCTGTACCGTATCCTTAAGGACAAGCAAATGGGGGTCTTCATACTGACGCTCTCTAATGAGCTCATATAAGGAAGACCAAGAACTCACGCAAGAGAGAACCATACTGGGCTCAAAAACATCCAATCTCACAAACTGATTGGCCAAGGCCTGAACGTCCATGACTAGTGGCCTCTCTGCTGCCGGTAGATATGCCAAACTACCCAAACTCTCCGCTTTTCTACGCAATGCATCGGCAACCACATTGGCCTTCCGGAGTGATACAAAACAGTGATATCATAGTCTTTAAGCAACTCTAACTATCTCAGCTGTCTCAAATTAAGATCTTTCAGCTTGAACAGTTGCCGGAGACTCTGGTGGTCGGTATAGAAATCACATGGTATACCGTACAAGTAGTGTCTCCAAATCTTCAAGGCACGAATAATAGCTGCTAATTCCAAGTCGTAGACATGATAATTCTTCTTATCAACCTTCACCTGCCAAGACGCATAGGCAATCACCGTACTGTCTTGCATCAACACCACGCCAAGGCCAACACGTGACGCATCACAATACACAATGTAAGACCCCAAACCCGTAGGCGACACCGACATTAGGACTGTAGTCAAAGAAGTCTTGAGCTTTTGAAATCTTACCTCACACTCCTCAGACCATCTAAAAGGAGCACACTTCTGGATCAATCTAGTCATAGGTGCAACAATGGATGAGAAACCCTCTATAAAATGGCGATAATATCCAGTCAAATAAAGAAAACTCCAAATCTCAGTAGCTGAAGACAGTCTGGGCCAACTTTGAACTGCTTCAATCTTCTTCAGATCTACCTTAATCCCTTCTCTCTTAAGGACTGCAGCACAATCCTCAAATGATGCTCATCATCCTCCCGGCTGTGGGAATACATCAAGATGTCGTCAATAAACACAATGACAAATAAGTTATCAATATGGTGTAATAGGTGTCTGTTCTTCATTGTAACCTTATTCAGCTACCAATAATCATCAACATAGAACCATCCTTCTTCTTCACAAATAGAATCGAAGCACCCAAAGGTGACACACTAGGCTGGATGAAACCCTTATCAAGTAACTTTTGCAGCTGCTCCTTTAACTCCTTCAACTCTACTGGTGCCATACGACATGGTGGAATACAAATGGTCTGAGTGCCCAGAAACAAACCAATACTAAAATCAATATCTCTATCAGGCGGTATACTCGAAAGGTCTGCTGGAAACACATCACGGAAATCTCTCACTACCGAAACTGACTCAACGGTAGGAGTATTAGCGCTAACATCCCTCTCAAAGGCTAGATATGCATCACATACCATCTCAACCACACATAATTCCTTATGGAAGGACACAACCTTGCTAGGAATATAATTCAATGTACCCATCCACTCCAATCGGGGCAAACCTGGCATAGCTATTGTAATAGTCTTGGCATGACAATCCAGAATTGCATGATGAGGCGACAACTAGTCCATGCCCAATATCACATCAAAGTCTACCATATTGAGTAGTAATAGATCAACTCTGGTTTCAAACCAACTAATAATAACTAAACACGAGCGATACACACGGTCCACATTATTAAAATCTCGCACGGGCGTGGACACATATACAGGGTAACTCAAACAATCTTAAGATATATACAAATACGGAGCAAAGTAAGATGACACATATGAATAAGTGGAGCCTGGATCAAATAAGACCGATGCATCTCTATGAAAAAATGGAACAATACCTGTGATGACTGCATATAATGCAACCGCCTCCGTCCTACCCGAAAAAGCATAGAATCTGGCATGGCCTCCCAATATAGGGCGACCTTTACCCACTTGACACCCACCCCTAGCTATTTGTGTAGGTGGAATAGCAACTACAACAGTAACCATAGCTTGTGAAGTCTATGGACCGAGTGGAATCTGGGGAGCGTGACTAGTTTGTGGAGGTGCACCACTCCTAAGTCTAGGGTAGTGCCTCGCCATGTGTCTGGTGTGGCCACACTCAAAACAAGCTCTCGGTAGGCGTGGCTGCTAAAGCTAATTCGGGCCTGGTCGACTGGAATGACCACTGAAGGCACCACGTGTAGGAGGTGCACTATATAGTGGCTATGCAAAATGGGCAACCTGAGGCCTCGGAATAGTCGGAGCACCACTAGAAGCTGGAAGTGCTAAATGAACTAGACTACTCTGATAGCCTCTATAATGACAGACTGCAACTAGGGTGCAGGCACCACTATATCCTCCAGAATCCCAAGGACTCTCAGCCACCCTGTCCTCTCTCTCACGGCCTTGCATACCTTCCAACCTCTATGTGATCTCTACCGTCTGCTGGTACAGAGTATTTATCTCTAACTCTCGAGCCATGCTGCATCTAATACCAAAGTTGAGCCCCTCTATGAATCTGTGGACTCTCTTTGTGACTGTATAGTGCATGTCTGGAAAACTCACTAAATCTGATGGCATACTCTAACACTGTCATAGTACCCCAACGCAGCTGCTCAAACTCCGTGCACCATGCATCCCGAAGGGTCTGGGGAAAACATTCTCTCAAGAACATCTCTGAAAACTGAGTCCATGTGAGTGAAGATGCTTCGACTGGGCTACCCTCCTTGTAAGCGTGCCAATACTGATACGCTGCATCTGACAGTTGGAATATAGCAAAAGAAACTCTGCTCGTCTTCACAATACCCATGGTGCAGAGAATACGATGCCATTTCTCTAGAAAACCCTAAGCATCCTCGGTTGCTAGGCCGCTGTAAGTAGGAGGATGATACTTCTTGAACCTCTCAATTCTAAGCTGCTCCTCCTCAGAGACCATTACCCTAACCTCGGGCCGAATAGTAATAATAGGTTGCGTTGGCATAACCTCTAGGACCAGATTAGCATGGACCCGCTACTCCATAGTACGGGCCACGGGAGTCTGGGCTCCTCCCCAAGTCTGAGATATACCTGGTTCAAAAGGAATCAACCCCGCCTAAGCTAGAGTACCGAACATGCTCAAGAACTGCGCTACGGCTTCCTGAAGTGCATGGGTGACAACAGGCGCCTCGAGTGTCTGTCCCCCAATTGGAGCTACTCATAGCTCCTTAGTCACTGCTCGAGCAAGTGCTCTAGCTGTACCACGTGCCCCTCCTCGCATCTTCCTAGCCTTGGCCCCGACCTCTCGCGGCTCTAGCAGGGGTCATGGGTGTCTGATCGTCTGATACAATAGTGCGTGTCCACACTATTTGTAAGAGAATAGAAAGAGAAAGATTCAGATTTCGAAGTCAACAAATTTGCACTATAAGGAATCAAAGAAGTTCTAATAGTTCTGTAGCCTCTCGATGAGAAGTACAAACGTCTCTATACCGATCCGCAAGACCCTACTAAACTTGCTTATGCCTCGTAACACCTATGAACCTAAAGCTCTGATACAAACTTGTCACAACCTCAGTATCCCTACTTAGGATGTCGTGATGACACCTACACTCGAAGACTAAGTAAGCCTAACAAACAAGAGAATATGACAGAAATAAAGAGTGAAACATGATATAAACTAATAAGTGTCATAAATATCTCAAAACTAAATCACAGCTACAATGCTCCCAAAACCCAGTGAGATTGGGTCATAAGCTCTATAGGAGGTACTAAAATATCAATATACATCACTATCTGAATAAAGGATAAACAATAATAAGAGATAGCAGAAGGTGACTCCTAAGACTGCGAACGTCGGGCTAGTTTACCTTGAAGTCTCCAGAAGTAGAAAATCACTCACTAGCTTCCAGCATGGGTAGATGTACTTGGATCTGCACAAAAATGTGCAGAAGCTTAGTATAAGTACACTACAATGGCAGCCAGTAAGTATCAAGCCTAACCTCGGTAGAGTAGTGATGAGGCTAGGTAAAGATACCTTCTATGACAGGATAAATGAAACAATAATATAATAATGGGAAATAATTGAAAGCGGGGAAATGAGTGATAACAAGCACTTTAATAACGTAAGCTGATGATAGGATTATAAGCAAAAGGCCACAAGAAGGAAACACATAATGAGAACCATAATAATCAAATACACACAAAAACATGTAAGACAAGGAAGAACAAAAATAATTAGAATTGTTCAACCAATAATCTTTTTCAATATGAAATGTACAACAAGAATCACAATCGAGGTACAGCCTCGTATTTACATTTCATAATTTCAATCACAATCTTTCCTTATAACACCGCGTGAGCCTTTACATTTAGTTTTGAAAATTATTTTTTCCGAAATAGCTACACGCATTTTAGCCAACCTTATATCACCACGTGGCTTGAAGTAGTTCCCCTAATAACAACACGCGTATCAAGCATATCTTATCTCACCGCATGCGTATTAATCCATAGCCTCGTACCACCACATGCGTATCAATATCACAACACAATCACAACTTGCACGACAAGTGTCCATATGCCATATCTTGCCACAAAGTCAACAATACCGATGTTTCTATAACAATAGCCCATGGCTCAACCATAATGTGTACAAGAATCTCAATAATAACAAAATAAAAGTGAATAGCTCAACAAGAAAGATATCTCAACAATTAACAACGTTGCCTCAATGTGATAACCACTTGTACAACTTCGACACCAATAACTCAACAAGATGATATTACATTAAATAAAAACTTCAAGTAAAGCAATTCAACAATTAAAGTAGCAACAAGACAATAAGGAAGACATTAACTTCAACTAAAGCATATAAGAGCAAAATAGCAAGTAAGGGGTAGAACAAGTGTTAACAATGTCAAATGAATCATGTAAGGGTAGATTAACAATGAAAGATATAACATGTTATGACAATTAAATAAAAGTCATGGAAAGACTCTAAATAACCTAAAACAGTCAAATACCACATATAGCCCGTGTATGCACTTGTCACCTTGTGTACACATCTTTTACATAAAGAAAATGCACATTCAACCCAACACCTAAGGGGTAGTTCCTCAACATAAAGTTAGGTAAGATACATACCTCAAACAAGTTAAATCAACCCACTAGCAAGCCTTTTCCGCGAAAATCCAACTCTGAACAGCTCGAATCTAGACAAAATAACTGAATATCATAAATACACACCATAGAAAACTATTCCGGATAATAAAGTTGCAATCTTTAAAGAAATTCAAAAAAATTCAACCCCGGGCCCCCACCTCGGAACCCGACAAAATTTACTAAATCCGAAC
Organism: Nicotiana obtusifolia; assembly: GCA_002018475.1. Taxonomy (NCBI): domain Eukaryota; kingdom Viridiplantae; phylum Streptophyta; class Magnoliopsida; order Solanales; family Solanaceae; genus Nicotiana; species Nicotiana obtusifolia. Next base: position 124,477 of record MCJB01048563.1, read on the forward strand.
ACCCATTCTGATATGAGTTCAACCATACCAAAATTATCAAATTCCGACCTCAAATCGACCTTCAGATCCTTAATTATAGTATAGGAAGTTTTCACACAAAATTTCCAATTTTTTCAACTCAAAACACTATTTAAATGATATAAATAATGATGGATTCATGAATAATAAGCAAATTCGAGTCAAAAACACTTACCCCGATCAAATACTTGAAAATTCCCTCCAAAATCTCCCAAAACCGAGCTCTCTAACTCAAAATATGGATAATGAAACTAAACTTTTGATTTCTCTATTTCTTCCCAGTGATATCTACTTTTGCGGCTACTTTGTCGCATCTGCAACTCTGCACCTACGAAAAAATCAATTACAGGTGCCGCCTTAACTAACCTTGGGGATTTTTGCTCTTGCGGACAAAAAGCGCACCTGCGCTTCCGCTTATGCGGACAAAGTTCGCTTCTGCGAGTTTGCTTCTGCGGACACCTGACTACACATGCGGTCCTGAGGCAATCGACCAATATCTACTTCCGCGGAAGAAAATCTGCATTATAGAATGCGTACCTCCACATGGACCTCTGCACATGCTGTCCCCGCATCACCCAGCCCCATTTCGCACCTGCGGCAACTGGCCGCTTCTGCGATGCTGCACCTGTGGCCATGCCTTCGCAGGTGCGATTGAACCAGAACTCAGTCGTTCTTCAACCATCAACAATAGTCCAAAATGAACCCGACCTAAATTCAAATCACACCCAAGGCCCCCGGGACCTTAACCAATCATACCAATAAGTCCTAAAATAGAATACAAACTCGCTTGAAGCCTCGAATCATGTGACAACCTGACAAGTCATTTTGTATAACTGCACCCCCTTTTCCTCTTTTGATGCTCCACACATGCGTGTTTATGGTTTTATGACTTATAGGGTGGATTGGTTTCGTTCTGGAAAGACTTTGGGTTTATTTAGACCCTTTGGTTCTAGACTTAGAAGCTTATGTTAGGTTGACTAAGCTTTGACTTTTGTGAAAACGACACCGGAATGGTGTTTGAATGGCTCTGATAGCTTCATATCGTGATTTTTGACTTGGGCGTATGCCCGTAATCGAATTCAAAGTCCGTAGGCTGATTTGTGTTGTTTTAGCAATTGGCAATTAGAGGTTTAGAAGTTGGACCGTAGGTTGACTTTTTGCTATCAATGCCGTAATTTGGTTTTGGGACTTGAAACAGTTCCGTTATACTGTTTAGAACTTGTCCGCAAAATTTGGTACCATTTTGAGTTGAATTGATAGGATTCGGATGCTTAGTTACAATTCTAGAATTCTTGAAATTTACTTTGAATTCATGTGTTTTGGTGTCCAATCGTAGTTCTAGATGTTATTTTATGTTTCGATCATGAAACTGAGTTCTTATGATGTTTTTAGACTTGTGTGGATGTTTGGGTTTAAGCTTGAGGGCTCGGATGAGTTTTGGACATGTTTCTGAATGATTTGAACTGAAAACAGGAATCTACTGTGATGATGCCTCATGTGTCGCATTTGGGAACACCAGGTTTGCATTTGCGACTTTACCAGGGGGAATTGTGATACCTGGGTCACAATTGCAAAGTAGTTCAGGAATTTGGGTAGTTTGCATTTGCGAATAAAATGTCGCATTTGTGATGGAGAAAGGCTTCATAATTGCGAAGCCAATGTCGCATTTGCGACCTCCTTTTAGGATGTTAGTGGGCGCATTTGCGAGGATTTCTTCGCAATTGCGAACCCATGTCGCAATTGCGCAATTGCAACTAATCAAAATGGCTCGAGATTTTTCATAATATTCTCTCATTTTAGAACCCTAGACTCTGTAGGAGACGATTTGGATAGGGGATTTTCATCTACAAACATTGGATAAGTGATTCGAATTCATTTCCAACAATATTTCATGGTTATATCTTAGATTTAAATCTAACTTGAGTGAATCAAAGAGGAAAAATTGAGAAATTTTGTTATGTTTTTGAAAAATGAGAAATTGAGTTTTGAGAGTCGATTTGGACTCGGATTTTGAAACTAATCATATATATGGACTCGTGGGATTATCGTAGTTGTAATCTACCCTTGGACACGGGTTTGACTTGGCGGGCCCCGAGTGACTTTTTGGAAAAAGCATAAAGATCATAAATTTATCTATTGTAATTGTCTTCCCTTGCATTGTTTGATAATATTAAGTCAATTTTGGTTAGATTTGAGCAGTGTGGAGGCGAATTTTTGGGAAAAAGCTATTTTCAAGGGTTGAGTTGGCCTATTTGAGGTAAGTATCTTGCCTAACTTTGTGTGGGTAAACTACCCCTTAGGAAATGAATGTGCTAATTGTGTTATGTAACGACTGTGTATGCAAGGTGACAAGTGGGTAAGCGGGTTATATATGGTATTTGACCAATATAGGTTATTTAGAATCTTTTCATACCTTTAATTGAATTGTTATATTATATTTTTAATGCTCATTGTCAATCTACTCTTACTTGTGTTAGTCTATCTTTACATGCCTTATTCAGCTTGTTTAACACTTGCCCTACATTTTGCTTGATAAATTTCTATTATGCTTTAATTAAAGTTATTGCTTTCGATATTGCCTTGTTAAATCCTTAATTATTGAATTACTTTTACTTGATGTCGTTATTTCGTGAATTATCTTCTCGTTGAGTTATTGGTGTTGGAATTGTGTAAGTCATTATCACATTGAGGCGAAGTTGTTAGTTATTGAGATATTTTCCTTGTTGAGAAATTCACATTCATGGTTATTGTTGATATTCTTGTAAACATTGTGGTTGAGCCATGGGCACCCCCTGCTAGAGCCGCGAGAGGCTGGGGCCGGGGCAGAGTCCAAGAAGGGGCACGTGGTGCAGCTAGAGCATCTGCTCGAGCTGCGATAGAGGAGCCACCAATAGCTGTAGTTGGGGGCAGGCACCCGAGGCACCTATTGCCACCCCTGCACTTCAGGAGACCCTCACATAGTTCTTGAGCATGTTTGGTACTCTAGCTTAGACAGGGTTGATTTCACTTGCACCAGCCACATCTCAGGAGAGGGGAGGAGCTCAGACTCCCTCGGCCCATACTCTAGAGTAGCGAGTCCATGTTGATCTGGTCCTAGGGGTGATGCCGGAGCATCCTGTTGTTCTGGTTCAGCCCATGGTTAGGACAGGGGCATGTGAGGAGGAGCAGCTTAGACTTGAGAGGTTCAAAAAGTATCATCCTCCTTCTAATAGTGGCTTAGCTTTAGAGGATGCACAGGGCTTTCTAGAGAAGTGCTACCGCATTCTCCGCATCGTGGTATTGTGGAGACGAACGGAGTTGCTTTTACCACATTCTAGCTGTTAGGAGAAGCGTATTAGTAGTGGTTGGTTTACGAGGAGGATAGCCTAACCGATGCAGCTTCACTTACATGGACTCAGCTTTTAGAGATATTCTTGAGAGAGTTTATTCCTTAGACCTTTCCGGATGCATGGTGCTCAGAGTTTGAGCAGCTGCGCTAGGGTACAATGACAGTGTCAGAGTATGCTGTCAAATTCAGTGATTTGCCAGACATGCACCTACCTTGATTTTTATATTCAAGGAGCAAGTACGCCAATTTATCGAGGGGATCAAATATTGTATTAGATACAGCATGGCTCGAGAGTTGGAGACAGATACCCCATATCTGCAGGTGGTGGAGATCGCACAGAGGTTTGATGGTATGCGGGGATGTCAGAGAGAGGAAAGGGAGGCCAAAAGGCCTCGAGGTACTGGAGGATTTAATGGTGGCCACGTTGCAGCTGCATCCCGTCATGATAGTGGCTATGTGAGCGGTCAAGTTCATTCAACACTTCCAGCTTCTAGCGGTGCTTTGGCCATCCCGAGATCTCAGATTGCACACTTTGCTCAGCCACTTTGTAGTGCACCTCCTGCATGGGGTACCTTTAGTGGTCAGTCCAGCACACTAGGCCCGAGCCAGTCCTAGCAACCACGCCCACCGAGAGCTGGCTTTGAGTGTGGTGATACCCGTCATATGGTAAGGGACAGACCCTTACTCCGGAGGGGTGCACCTCCACAGACCATTCAGGCTCAACGGATTCATTCAGGTCCACATACTTCACAGGCCATGATTGTTGCTTCAGTTGCAGCTCCACCTCTACAGCCAGCTACGGGTGGGGGACAGGAGGTAGAGGTCGCCCTAGAGGGGGAGGCCAGGCTAGATTCTATGCTTTTTCGGGTATGACAAAGGCAGTCGCTTCAGACTGTGACGACCCAAAATCCCTCCATAGTGGTCGTGATGGCACTAAGACTAGGTGACCCCAACACTTACTGAATTAATAATAGATTTCCACCAATCAACTATTAAACATGAACCTGAAATTTCTATATAAAGACAACAATCCAAAGTAGATCTATAAAGTCCTAAACCCGGTAGTACAAGTCATAAGCTCGACTGGGTTCACCTCAAAAATCTCTAAGTACAACTGTTCCGAGATAGAAATAAATAGTGCATAAGTAAAATTCAGAACTATCTTATATACTAGTGGCATACATTGATTGATGGTGAGTTTCTTTGATGATAGTTGTCACGACCCAAAATTTTACCTCAAGTATCGTGATAGCACCTAGTCCCTATGAGTAGGTAAGCCTAACACATGCTGAGTTATTAACAAATTTAAACCAATTAACAATTAAATATATACTAGTAAATGACATACATAGACAAAAACGATCAATAGTTATATATTTCTCCAAAATCGGTAGTTCAGAGTCATAAGCTCTATTGAGAGTACACTGGAAATCACTAAATAGAACACTATTTGAACATAAAGTAAACAGTAGCAAGGAACAATGGAAGGTGACTCTGAGGCACGTGAGAAGGCATGCAGGTATACCTTGAAGTCTCCATAGCAACTCGGATAAACATCTCTCTAACTCCCAGCTCGCTCTGAGGTACCAAGATCTGCGCAAAAATATGCAGAAGCGTAGTATGAGTACACCACAGCTGTACCCAATAAGTATCATGACTAACATCAGTGGAGTAGTGACGAGGTTCAAGTCAAGACCCTCACTGATCAAATATCCTGTGCAAAATATCCATATAAAGCTAATAACAGAAAGACAAAGTAAATAAATGGGAACAAAGGGTAATGATGTGATAAAATAGAAAAATCATCAAAACACAGAAAAAATACAAGTGAAAGCAATTGAGGGAAAATAATCATAGTACTAATCATCAAACTGTTCCGACACAATATTTACAAAAAGAATCACTCTGAGGTACCACATCTCGAAATCACAAATCACGAGTCCCAAATCACGAATAATATATACATGGCACCTCGTACCCACATTATCAATCTGTACGGACAATTCACGTGCCAATATAAAGATTTGTCCGACGTGGCCATAGGTTCAATATCACAAACCGCACGGTGTGGTCAACAGGCTCCATATCACAATCTGCCCGATGTGGTCACAGGCTCAATATCCCAAACTTTCCGGTGTGGTCACGGGCTACCAATCCAACAATATCGCAGAGAAAGAGGATATACAAGATTACATGTACATGATTGATGAACATCAAGTTTCATACTCCTGTACTGGTATAAATGACATGTTACGGTGTATGTATTTGCAGGTGTACTATCACAGCTCAAATCAACAAGTAGTATTAGAGACACCGAGCAACACAGTGGAAACAACAGAACAAATCACGTAATATGCATGACATACACAAGGAAGTCACCCCACCACACGAATATCATCAATAATATGCTCCCAGGCCATCACATATCATCCCCACATAGTCCCCATTGTCTCTCTGTGTGCGCAAAAACAAATTAAATGCCTATCGTGTCTCTCCACACGCGCATCAATAATTATCCCACCTTATCTCGTCACATACGCAAACCCAATATATATATATATATATATAGCCCGTCTTGTCTCGCCGCATATTCAGCATCAATATTAACAATAGCACAGAAAAATCTCATGCAAACACCCGACAATCCACTAAACAGGTCAAAATATGCCAAAATCACAACAACACAACATACCAACTCACAAATCTGCCAACGCAATGCACACGAACAGTAAAAAAAGGAAACCATATGGGTGTTCAACATATAATACGAATTCATCTAGCGCAAATAGCAACAATTTCACAAATGCCCAACTTGGCCAAATAAGGAAATAAAATCCTAAAACAGATCTCTAACAAGGAATAAGAACTCAAGTAATCTTCCACGATAGGTAACATGTAGTGTAGAGTTCTCACAATCTAAACAAGGCAATAAAAGGAATCTCGGGTCATATCCGGTCAAAACAAACACATATACTCTCGTGTGTACACTCATGATCTTATGTACACATCGTTCACATAGTAAAAATATATCAATTAGATCAAATCCTATGGTGAAGTTCCCCACACAAGGTTAGACAAGATACTTACCTCAAATAAGCTAAATCACTCCACTAATAAGCCCTTCCTGCGTGAATCAACCTCTGGAAGGCTCGAAACTAGCCAAAAAAACTCAATATCATAAATAAAAGCCATATGAAACGATTATGAATAATAAAGTTTTGATCTTGAACAAGAATAAAAGAGTCAACCCAAAAAGTCAACTCGGGGCCCGCACCCAAGAACTCAACAAAACTCAAAATTCTGAACAACCCATTCAACTACGAGTCCAACTATACCAATATCATCCAATTCTGACCTCAAATTGACCTTCAAATCATCATTTATGATTAGAAATATTTTTACTAAAATCTCCAATTTTCAACACTTAGATGCACCAATTAGATCCAAAAAACAAAGATGGAATTTTGAAATATAACCAAATCCGAGTCAAGAATACTTACTCCAATCCAAATCGTTAAAACTTCCTTCTCAAATTTCCAAAATCCGAGCTTTATAACTCAAAATGTGATAAAATAACAAAAGCCCTTGAAATAGAGTATTATATAAGTTTGCCCAGTGGTCCTCTTTGCAAACGCGGGACCTGCTGTGCGATCGCGAAGAACTAATCATAAGCTGCCAAACCTCCTTGCATTTATGCCGAAGACGTTGCCAGTGCTATGGGATTTGGCTTATGTAGATCGAAAATGATGAATGGGATTGTGGAACTCCACTCGCCGCCAATGCGGAAGGATGCCGTCGAAAAGAATGGAACACTGTTTCGCGCTGTTGGATGCGTCGGATCCCGTATAACAAGCGAGCTCTTTACCCTTAAATTCAAACATGTGGGCGCAAAATGCTATCCTGCTTTATTGTTACGTAGCAATAGAAGCCTGCTTATGCTGATTCGGCGACGCTTTTTTTCCTTCTCTTTACTCTGGACAGGAGCGCTAGTGGACACGGGTTCACTCTGGACAGGAGCGCTAGTGGACACGGGGAGGGAGCAGGCGAAGCATGTCTTTCGTAATGGAAAGAAAGATACCACTACTTCGCCCTTTTGTTGGACCGCCGACGCGAACACAGTGGTCTCTGACCAGGATCAATTCACCCATGATCCAATCGAGTCTTTTATTACAGAAGATGGTCTTCCAGATATCCAAGATATTCCGTTTTGACCTTACTCTCACGAAATAGGATTTCGAGGAACTCAAAGTTAGTTCGTCAAGGTTCCTTTCTTCCTCTCGTAAGAATAGTATGCGAGCAATTGATGTTCCTGTAACGACTGGCTAAAGAGCTCCAGCTAGCCTCCTCTACGCGAACACGGTCTGAAGCCCACGAACATGACCTCTCAGTCTATCCTGTGCGAACGCGATTGCATATACACGAACGTGAAGGCCAACCAGTGGTACCCCTTCCGACTCTGCCTTCGCGCGACACAAGGGACGCGAACGCAATGAACATCTCTCCTCCAGGATCCACGAACACGACAAACAACTCGCAAATGTGCTGAGTAAATCCTTATCCACCAAAATACACTTTACGGACGCGACTTACTCTTCGCGATCGCGAAGAAGGACATCAAACACCAGCCATCATCAATCCAAAACAAGAGGCAATGGTTTGAAACCCATCATAAACACCCCCGAGGCCTCCGGGACCTCATCCGATCACACCAACCAATCCCAAAATACAACATAGACCTATTCGAGGTCTCAAATCACACCAAACAACATTGAAACTGAACTACACCTCAATTCAAATCTAATGAACTAATGAACTTCCTACTTCCAAAACTCACGCCGAACCATGTCAAACCAACTCTGATCACCTCAAATTTTGCATGCAAATCTTAAAAACACGACGGACCTATACCCACTCCCAGAACTGCAATCCAAACCCGATATCAATAAAGTCAACCCTCGGTCAAACCTATCAACCTTCCAATCCTTCAACTTTTCATATGTTTGCCAATTCAAGCCAAAACATCCTAGAAATCTCCAAATCAAAATCCGTACATACGCCTAAGTCTATACCACCATCCGAACCTAATGGAACCATCAAAACTATGATCCAAGATCAAATGTGCAAAAATCAAGCTGGGTCAAATCTTCCTACTTAAATCATATAAAATGAGAATTAATCTTCCAAATCAATCCCAATCCGTTCGAAAATCGAAACTGGTCATACACGTAAGTCATGATACATCATACGAATCTACTCGCAGCCTCAAACCATCGAACAAAAATGCAAATGATCAAAACAACCGGTCGGGTCGTTACAATAGTGGGACACCTAAGTATTTGAAGGGGAGAGTACCAGTGGAGAGATGTAGCTCATTCAACATTTTTTCCTTGAACTGAGGTGTTACCCTTGCTACATAGAAAGAATGCTTGTCCATGCTAGCCTTAAGTCCTAAGGCAGCAGAGAAGTATTCAAAGCAACTCATCAAAAGTTTAATAGAGATGTTATCAGCTCTATAACATAGTAATGGGTCATCAACAAAGCAGATGTGTGTGATCTCCAACTTAGAACATTTTGGATTAAAGTTGAATCTGGATTCATCTTCAATCTCTTCAAAGTTCTGCTCAAATATACCATGATTAGAATAAAGAGATAGGGTGACATAGGATAACCCTTTCTCAATCCTCTCTTGGATGGAAATTTGGGGGTTAAGCCTCCATTAACAAGAAAGGAATAGTTTACAATAGTAACACATTCCATGATTAGATTGACCGTTCTGGTTATGGTCCCAAATTCCAGCAATAGCCCCTTCAAGAAGCACCATTCCACAAAGTCGTATGCTTTACTTATATCTTCTTTAATCAGACACTTAGGGAATACTGACTTTTATGTATAGCCTTTGATTAGTTCATGTGATATGATGACATTGTCTAGTATGTTTCTCCCCTCAATGAAGGTAGATTGGAAGGCCTTACCAAAAAGTCAACTGTTGTTTTCAATCTTGCAGTAATGATTTTGTCTATAATTTTACATAGAGTAGTGCATCAAGCAATTGGCCTAACTTTTTTTAAGTGTACTGAAAAGTCGGAATAAATTGAGAGGAGTATCTATGTATTATTCTTAGAATTAAAAATTTTTCTAATAGCTTACTTTTGGTTTACATCACCACAACTGCGGAAACGTCATATCCTAGACATAAATATAAATTTAGACCTAAAGTTATCTTTTTCCTTTTTTAATTTATATCCAACATACAATATGTGAACCTGAAACATAAATTACTTAGGGCTTATCATATGGGATAGGACCTTTTTATCCTTCAATACTACTCCTTTAATATTTTGTCCCAAAAAAAAACTTTACATTCCAATGAATGCTACAATTAATTGGATAAGGCTGTTCAAGTACATAGTTGTAACGGCCCGATGTGTCGTAGAAACACATATAATACTAATTGTCTAGATTTGGCTTGTTTTAAGTACAAATCCCTCTTTGTAATTATGCAATTTTAACATTCTTGCGGGGTATGAGGTATAAGAATCTAATAATTAAAAAAAGAGTTCAAAATGGTAAGTAATGCACGATATGCGGTCGCATTTCAGACATGCGGATCGCATATCTTACACAGGCATTGCATACTTGGACAAATTTCTAGGCAAGATTCATGCCAGAAATGCTGTCTGAAATGCGTACCGCAATTCAGGAATGCGAACCGCAAATTTGGTTGCCTGTATCACAGATTGGAACAGAGAACTGGATAAGTCTTATGTCAAAAATTCGGCGAGAAATGCGGACCGCATTTCCCAAATACGAACCGCAAATACCACAGTGAGATCGCAGAGTGAGGTAGAGTTTTGGGCCAAATGCCATGCTAGAAATGCGGTCCAAATGCGGACCGCATGTTGAGTTTGCGGCCAGAATGCGATCGCATTCTGGACACCTAAACTTTTAATTTGTTCCGAATTTTGACCCACCATAAATAGGAAATAGGAACCCTAACATGCAAAAAACCCCTTATTTCGTCAATTACCTTAGAAACCTCTCCAAAACACCCTCAAACCCCAGCAAATCAACCTCCAAATCACCTTGAAAACAACCCCAAAATCCGTGAGAAACATATCCACAGTATAGTCATCAACCTCCAAATTACCAACCCAGCTCTTCCCATTTAAACCCACCAAGAACCAGCTGCAACTCGTGGTAAATAGCCCCAATTTAAGCCGAAAGAGAACCGTGGAATCACTCCCACCAAGCCCCAACATCAATTACAAGAAACCCCACTCTCTAACCCAAGACCCGGCTCAAATTGCTGCAAATTGTACCAAGATTTCAGCTGAGTTAAGGCACCCTACCAAGTTGTAGCTCGTTAGCCTCGATTGTGTCCACCTAAAGTTCGTGAGCAACCATAAAAGGTTGGGCTTGAGGAATTGCTGGAAATCTAGGAATTTTCGCAAAGCAAGGTAAGTGTTCGTTCTAACCTTAGCTCGAGGGATTAGAAATCGTGTCTTGTTTGCTAAATTCCTCCTCCTTGAGAACAACGTATAGGCATGGTGACGGGTGTCTATATGTTGGTGTTACGTATGACCGTGGGTCGTATATGGTTAATCATTGTGTGACTATTATTTCAAATTGTTGAATAATTTCCTTGAATTGTTATGATGTGTTGCATGTGAGAGCGGGTGGCACGCCTGCCACAAGATGTTGTGAATTTAGGGCGGGTGGTACGCCTACCACAAAGTTTCTTCTATTCGGCATAATGTTGATGGTCAACTAGATTAGTTGAGTAAGAATTGTTAGGAGTCAAAGGGGTCCAGTGTCAAATTGTGGGTAGTGTTTTAGGAGTCTGTTAGAAGTTAAGGAGTCCAGTGTAAAATTAGCAAAGTCGTGTCTAGGGTTAATGAAATGATAATTGGGTTGGAAGGTTAGTAGTAGGATTTTGACTGTAATTGAATACTAACATTGATTGAGCTAAATAGGAGTCAAGTTTGGTTTGGTTATAGCTGAATTCCCCCCTGGCCAGGATGATTGTTTGCTGTTTTGTTCCCTTGCTGGGAAGTTGTTATGTTGATTTGTTCCCTTGCCGGGATATCTTGTGATTGTTGTGATGATGAAAGTGGAAGCGGGTGGCACGCCTACCACGAGATATTATGAAAGTGGGAGCGGGTGGTACGCCTACCACAGTATATATTGCAAGAGGGAGCGGGTGGCACGCTTGCCACGAGATATTATGAAAGTGGGAGCGGGTGGTAGGCCTACCACAGTATATATATTGTAAGTGGGAGCGGGTAGCACGCCTGCCACGAGATATTATGAACGTGGGAGCGGGTGGTACGCCTACCACAGTATGTATTGTAAGTGGGAGCGGGTGGCACGCCTACCACGGGATTTGATGTATGTGGGAGCGGGTGGCACGCCGGCCACAAGAGGTTACTGTAAGTGGGAACGGGTTGCACGCCTACAACAAGAGGTTACTGGAGGAGAAAGGGTGGATTGTATTACATTTCATTGTGTTAAAGGCTAAATTGCAGTTTTCTTTCTTATTCATTGATGATTCGTTTCGTTTTATTTGTCTGCTATTCTGATGTATGTTTTCCTTTTTTCCCATTTAAATTGTTTATGTATTTTATCTTCTGCTGTTGATACATATATGCTTAAAATTGCACAGGTATATCTGGAGTCTGGTCCTAGCCTCGTCACTACCCCGTCGGGGTTAGGCCAGGCACTTACCAGCACATGGGGTCGGTTGTGCTAATACTACACTCTGCACTCTTTTGTGCAGATCTAAGTGCCGCAGGCTACGAACAGTAAGAAGTTTCCAGCCTCTGATTTTCAGGCGACCCAATGTAGTTCTGTAGACGTCCGCGGATCTTGGAGTCCATTGTCCATTTCTTGTATCTGTTTCTTCTATGTAGCCCAGAAACAGCATTTTGTTATATTCTTCAGACCCTGTTTGTAGTACTCTTAAATAGTCAGTGAAACTGTGACACTAGATCTTGGGTAGACCGTTGTGGATAGTTTATCGGCGATAGTTGTGTAAAGTATTAACTTTGTGTTTATTTTGCTTGTTGAACTACTGCTTTTCAGTTGATGCATTTGTGATGTAATGAATTCGTAAATAGAAACGTGATAATTAGACCGATTGACTGGCTTGCCTAGCTTTCACCAGTAGGCGCCATCACGACGCCCGAGGGTGAGAAATCTGGGTCATGACAGGTTGGTATCAGAGCCCTAGGTTTACATAGGCCTCACAATTCACAGACAAACTCGGTAGAGTTTGAGGGATAGGTATGGAGACGTCTGTATTTATCCCCCAGAGGCTACAGGGTTAGGAAAAATTTCACATTTGTTCATTCTTGTCATGCAGTTTGCCTCTCAAATGCTAATTGGATTCCTACTATGTTCTTTCGCAGATGGCAAGAACACGCGCTTCCTCATCTACCGCTCTGCAGCCCGAAACCCCAGCAACAGCTTCCATGCGGGGTAGAGGGCGAGGCCGAGGTTGTGCTAGGGGTCGAGGCAGGGACAGTACTCAGCCTCCTGCAGCAGCACCAGCGGCGGAATCTCAGATTGATCTTGGCGATGAGGTTCCTACCCCAGCAGCTCCGGCGGGCCCAGCTCAGGTCCCCAAGGGGTTTATTGTTACCCCAGTTCTTCAGGATGCTTTGGTCCGGTTGGTGGGCCTCATGGAGAATGTCACTCGAGTAGGCTTACTTCCGGCAGCACCAGCCACTCCTCGGGCTGGAGAGGGGGTTTAGAGTACTGCTACTCGTACTCCGAAACAAGTAGCTCCCCAGGCTCAGGTTCCAGCGGTTCAGCCAGCTGTGACAGTCCAGCCGGGAGCAGTAGCTCATGCCGGCAATGGGGCGGCCATGTCCGCCGATGCTTTGTGGAGACCGGATAGGTTCACCAAGCTCTTCACCACTACCTTCAACGGTGCTTCTTCGGAGGATCCCCAGGACTTCCTATACAGCTGTCATGAGGTCCTCAGGAACATGGGTATTGTTGAGACCAATGGGGTAGACTTCGCAGCATTTCGCCTGTCCAGATCCGCCAAGACTTGGTGGAGGGATTATTGCTTGACTAGGCCAGCCGGTTTGCCATCTTCGACTTGGGAGCAGTTTACAGAGTTGTTTCTGGAGAAGTTTCTCCCCGTCACTCAGAGAGAGGCTTATCGGAGGCAGTTTGAGCGCCTTCAACAGGGTTCCATAACAGTTACCCAATATGAGTCCAGGTTCATCGACTTGGCTCGGCATGCTCTCATCATACTCCCGACAGAGAGGGAGAGGGTGAGGAGATTTATTGACGGTCTCGTCCAGCCGATAAGCCTTCAGATGGCTAGGGAGACTGGTAGTGAGATTACCTTCCAGGAGGCGGTCAATGTGGCTCGAAGAGTCGAGGTTGTCCTGTCACACGGAGGTGGTCATGGGTCGGCTAAGAGACCCCGTCATTTAGGCAGATTTATTGGTATTTCGTCTGGAAGCAGAGATTCATATGATAGAGGCATCCTCCTAGGCCCTTTTAGTCAGCTCTCCAGGTTTCTCACAATGCTTCAGGTAACCGCGGTTCTCAGATGCAGTACTCCGATCAGCAGTCTATCAGTGCACAACCGCTACAGAGTTTTCAGAGTCGGCAGCCTAAGGCTTGTTACATGTGTGGCGACACAAGACACATTGCTAGGTATTGCCGTCGTGCTATAAGAAACTCTCCGCACCAGGATTCCCGTGTTATGACACAGGCACCAGATGTTCCGCAGCTCGCTCCGCTAGCTAGGGGTAGGGGTAGAGGTGCTAGGGGTAGGGGTAGAGGTGCTAGAGGTAGAGGTAGAGGTACTGGAGGTAGAGCTCAGGTCGGCAAGGGTGGAGGCCAGCCAGCAGCAGGCCGTCCTAGAGATGTGGCTCAGGGTGGTGGGGCTCAGCCCCGATGTTATGCTTTCCCAGCTCGGCCCAAGGCAAAGGCTTCAGATGCAGTGATTACAGGTACAGTTCTGGTCTGTGATAACGATGCTTCAGCATTATTTGATCCAGGGTCTACCTACTCGTATGTTTCCTCTTATTTTGCACCATATCTGGCCATGCCTAGTGACTCATTGAGTGTTCCTGTTTATGTGTCTACCCCGGTGAGTGATTCCATTATGGTAGATCGAGTCCATCATTCCTGTGCTGTAGTGATTGGGGGTCTTGAGACCCGCGTAGACTTATTGCTTTTGGACATGGTTGATTTTGATGTCATATTGGGGATGGACTGGTTATCACCTTACCACGCCATCTTGGACTGCCATGCCAAGACTGTGACCTTAGCTTTACCGGGTATGCCCCGCTCAGAGTGGAAAGGGACCCCTGGCCATTCCACCCGTAGCATTATCTCCTATATGAAGGCTCGACGTATGGTCGAGAAGGGGTGTTTGGCTTATCTGGCTCACGTTTGTGATTCCAGTGCTGAGGTCCTCTCTCTTGAGTTTGTGCCCGTGGTTCGTAAGTTTCCAGAGGTTTTTCCATCCGACCTGCCGGGGATGCCACCCGACAGGGATATTGACTTTTGCATTGATGTGGCTCAGGGCACTCAACCCATTTCTATTCCGCCGTATCGCATGGCCCCGCCAGAGTTAAAAGAATTAAAGGAGCATTTGCAAGACTTGCTCGAGAAGGGTTTCATTAGACCCAGTGTTTCACCTTGGGGTGCGCCCGTGTTGTTTGTTAAAAAGAAGGACGGGTCAATGAGAATGTGCATCGATTGCCGACAATTGAACAAGGTTACAATCAAAAATAAGTATCCATTGCCGAGGATCGATGATTTGTTTGATCAGCTCCAGGGTGCCAGGGTATTTTCAAAGATTGATTTGAGGTCTGGCTACCATCAGTTGAAGATTAGGGCATCCGATGTCCCTAAGACAGCTTTCCGTACTCGGTACGAGCATTATGAATTCTTGGTTATGTCATTTGGGTTGACTAATGCCCCAGCAGCTTTTATGGATTTGATGAACCGAGTGTTCAGACCTTATCTGGATTCGTTCGTGATAGTTTTCATCGATGACATCCTGGTATATTCCCGCAGCCAGGAGGAGCATGCACAGCATCTCAGAGTGGTTTTTCAGACTCTGAGGGATAGTCGGTTGTATGCTAAGTTTTCAAAATGTGAATTCTGGTTGCGTTTGGTTACATTTCTGGGTCATATTGTATCAGCAGAGGGTATTCAGGTTGATCCGAAAAAGATTGAGCCAGTCAAGAACTGGCCTAGGCCGGAGTCAGTTACAGAGATTCGGAGTTTCTTGGCAGGATACTATCGTCGGTTTGTGGAGGGGTTTTCATCTATTGCAGCCCCGATGACCAAGTTGACCCTGAAAGGTGCCTAGTTCAGGTGGTCGGATGAGTGTGAGGCGAGCTTTCAGAAGCTCAAGACAGCTCTGACCACGGCACCAGCGTTTGTCTTGCCCACAGGCTCAGGGCCCTACACAGTTTATTGTGATACCTCTCGTATTGGGCTTGGAGCAGTGTTAATGCAAGAGGGCAGGGTCATTGCCTATGCTTCGCGGCAGTTGAAGGTTCATGAGAAAAACTATCTGGTGCATGATTTAGAATTGGCAGCCATAATTCACGCCTTGAAGATTTGGAGGCACTAATTATATGCCATGCCGTGTGAGGTGTTCACGGATCATAAGAGCCTTCAGTACCTGTTCAAGCAAAAGGAGTTAAATTTGAGGCAGAGGTGGTGGTTGGAGATGTTAAAGGACTATGATGTCACTATCTTGTACCATCCAGGAAAGGCCAACGTGGTGGCCGATGCCTTGAGTAGAAAGTCGGCTAGTATGGGCAGTCTTTCCTATATTCCTGTCAGTGAAAGACCACTTGCTTTGGACGTTAAAACTTTGGCCAATCGATTTGTGAGATTGGACATTTCTGAGCGTAATCGGGTATTAGCTTACACGGTCACTCATACTTCATTGTTGGAACGAATAAGTAGTCGACAGTTTGATGATCCTCATTTGTGTGTTCCCAGGGACACGGTGCAGCGAGGAGGTGCCAAGCAGGTCACCATAGGTGACGATGGAATTTTGAGATTACAAGGTCGAGATTGTGTGCCCAATGTAGAGGGACTTCGGGAATTGATTTTGAAGGAGGCCCATAGCTCCAAGTATTCTATTCATCCGGGCACCGCAAAAATGTATTAGGATTTGCGACAACATTATTGGTGTGTAGGATGAAAAAGGATATAGCTGTGTACGTGGCTCGGTGTTTAAATTGCCAGCAGGTTAAGTGCGAGCATCAGCGACCTAGTGAACTGTTCCAGAGAATTGAACTCCCCAAGTGGAAATGGGAACAGATCACTATGGACTTCGTTGTTGGGCTTCCGCAGACCCAGAAGAAGTTCGACGCAATTTGGGTCATCGTTGACAGGCTGACCAAGTCAGCACATTTCATCCCAGTGGCAGTCTCCTATTCATCTGAGAGGTTAGCCGAGATTTATATTCGGGAGATTGTTCGCCTTCATGGTGTGCCAGTATCTATTATTTCGGACCAGGGTATGCAGTTTATTTCACGTTTCTGGAAGGCAGTCCAGCGGGAGTTGGGAACCCAGGTTGAATTGAGCACAGCGCTTCATCCTCAGACGGACGGACAGTCTGAGCGGACTGTTCAGATATTGGAGGATATGCTTTGAGCTTGTGTCATTGACTTTGGAGGGTCGTGGGACCAGTTTTTTCCATTAGCAGAGTTCGCCTACAATAACAGCTACCAGTAGAGCATTCAGATGGCTCCCTATGAAGCATTATATGGTAGGCAAGTTCAAACTCCGGTTAGGTGGTTTGAGCCGGGAGAGGCTCGGTTGCTAGGCACAGATCTGGTTCAGGAGGCTTTCAACAAGGTCAAAATCATTCAGGAAAGGCTTCGTACGGCTCAATCCAGGCAAAAGAGTTATGCGGATCGCAAGGCCCGAGATATGTCTTTTATGGTTGGCGAGCGGGTATTACTCCGGGTGTCGCCCATGAAAGGCGTGATGAGATTTGGGAAGAGAGGCAAGCTTAGCCCTAGGTTTATTGGACCATTCGAAATTCTAGATCGAGTGGGGGAGGTAGCTTATAGGCTTGCATTGCCGCCAAGCTTATCAGCCTTGCATCCAGTTTTTCATGGGTCTATGCTCCGGAAATATCACGGGGATCCAACTCACGTGCTAGATTTCAGCACCGTTCAGCTGGACAAGGACTTGTCTTATGAGGAGGAACCGGTAGCCATTCTAGACAGGCAAGTCCGTCAGCTGAGATCAAAGAGTTTTCCTTCTGTTCGTGTTTAGTAGAGAGGTCAGCCACCTGAGACATCGACCTGGGAGTCCAAGTCTGATATTGAGCCGTTATCCACATCTTTTTCCCGACTCAGGTAGTTCTTTATCCTGTCCGTTCGAGGACGAACGATTGTCTTAGAGGGGGAGAATGTAACGGCCCAATGTGTCGTAGAAACACATATAATACTAATTGTCTAGATTTGGCTTGTTTTAAGTACAAATCCCTCTTTGTAATTATGCAATTTTAACATTCTTGCGGCGTATGAGGTATAAGAATCTAATAATTAAGAAAAGAGTTCAAAATGGTAAGTAATGCAGGATATGCGGTCGCATTTCAGACATGCGGACCGCATATCTTTCACAGGCATCGCATACTTGGACAGATTTCTGGGCAAGATTCATGCCAGAAATGCTGTCTGAAATGCGGACCACAATTCAGGAATGTGGACCGCCAATTTGGCTGCCTGTATCGCACATTGGAACAGAGAACTGGACAAGTCTTATGTCAAAAATGCAGCGACAAATGCGGACCGCATTTCTCAAATGCGAACCGCAAATACCATAGTGAGATTGCAGAGTGAGGCAGAGTTTTGGGCCAAATGCCATGCCAGAAATGCGGTCCAAATGCGGACTGCATGTTGAGTTTGCGGCCAGAATGCGATCGCATTCTGGACACCTGAACTTTTATTTTGTTCCGAATTTTGACCCACTATAAATAGGAAATAGGAACCCTCACATGCAAAAAACCGCTTATTTCGTCAATTACCTTAGAAACCTCTCCAAAACACCCTCAAACCCAGAAAATCAACCTCCAAATCACCTTGAAAACAACCCCAAAATCCGTGAGAAACATATCCACAATATAGTCATCAACCTCCAAATTACCAACCCAGCTCTTCCCATTTAAGCCCACCAAGAACCAGCTGCAACTCGTCGTAAATAGCCCCAATTTAAGCTGAAAGAGAACCGTGGAATCACTCCCTTCAAGCCCCAACATCAATTACAAGAAACCCCACTCTATAACCCAAGACCCAGCTCAAATTGCTGCAAATTGTACCAAGATTTCAGCTGAGTTAAGGCACCCTACCAAGTTGTAGCTCGTTAGCCTCGATTGTGTCCACCTAAAGTTCGTGAGCACCCATAAAAGGTTGGGCTTGAGGAATTGTTGGAAATCTAGGAATTTTCGCAAAGCAAGGTAAGTGTTCGTTCTAACCTTAGCTTGAGGGATTAAAAATCGTGTCTTGATTGCTAAATTGCTCCTCCTTGAGAACAACGTATAGGCATGGTGACGGGTGTCTATATGTTGGTGTCACGCATGACCGTGGGGTCGTATATGGTTAATCGTTGTGTGTCTATTGTTTCAAATTGTTGAATAATTTCCTTGAATTGTTATGATGTGTTGCATGTGGGAGCGGGTGGCACGCCTGCCATAAGATGTTGTGAATTGAGGGCGGGTGGTACGCCTACGACAAAGTTTCTTCTATTCGGCATAAAGTTGATGGTCAACTAGATTAGTTGAGTAAGAATTATTAGGAGTCAAAGGGGTCTAGTGTCAAATTGTGGGTAGTGTTTTAGGAGTCCGTTAGAAGTTAAGGAGTCCAGTGTCACATTAGCAAAGTCGTGTCTAGGGTTAATGAAATGATAATTGAGTTGGAATGTTAGTAGTAGGATTTTGATTGTAATTGAGTACTAACATTGATTGAGCCAAAATAGGAGTCAAGTTTGGTTTGGTAATAGCTGAATTCCCCTCTGGCCAGGATGATTGTTTGCTGTTATTTGTTTCCTTGCTAGGAAGTTGTTATGTTGATTTGTTCCCTTGCCAAGATTTCTTGTGATTGTTGTGATTATGAAAGTGGGAGAGGGTGGCACGCCTGCCACGAGATATTATGAAAGTGGGCGCGGGTGGTATGCCTACCACAGTATATATTGCAAGAGGGAGCGGGTGGCACGCCTGCCACGAGATATTATGAAAGTGGGAGCGGGTGGTACGCCTACCACAATATGAATTGTAAGTGGGAGCGGGTGGCACGCCTGCCACGGGATGTGATGTATGTGGGAGTGGGTGGCACGCCTGCCACAAGAGGTTACTGTAAGTGGGAACGGGTTGCACGCCTGCAACAAGAGGTTACTGGAGGAAAAAAGGTGGATTGTATTACATTTCATTGTGTTAAAGGCTGAATTGCAGTGTTCTTTCTTATTCATTGATGATTCGTTTCGTTTTATTTGTCTGCTATTCTGATGTATGTTTTCCTTTTTCCCGTTTAAATTGTTTATGTATTTTATCTTCTGCTGTAGATACATATATGCTTGAAATTGCACAGGTATATCTGGGGTCTGGTCCTAGCCTCGTCACTACCTCGCCGGGGTTAGGCCACGCACTTACCAACACATGGGGTCGGTTGTGCTTTTTTTTTTTTTA
>MCJB01048564.1:0-46673 GCA_002018475.1 Nicotiana obtusifolia
GACTAAGTCCGTAATATGTTTTAGGACTTGTTGGTATATCCGGACGGGGTCCCGAATGACTCGGATGCATTTCAGAGAAGTTTCGGACCATTTCTATCCATTTTTAACTGCTGGAGCAGTGTAAATTGCAGAAAATATCTGCTGCACAGGACCGAATTTGGAAACTTATATCTCGAAATATATAAGGAATTATGAGATGATCAAAACATGAAAGTTGTAGCCCTTTGAATCTAGTTTACAGAAATATAAACCAGTTATCATTTGGACATTTGTATCAAAAGTTACGATAGATTAACCAAAGCCTGGTACTGCTGTTGTTTTCCAGGTAGTATGCATAGCAGAAATTTTTGCTGCACAAGACCGACTTTGGAAGCTTATATCTCGCAATATATGAGGAATTATGAGATTATCAAAACATAAAAGTTGTAGCCCTCTGAATCTAGTTTCCAAAAGATAAACCATTTATCATTTGGACATTTGTACAGAAAGTTATGATTGATTTACCGAAGGCTAGTACTGCAATTTTCTTCCTGGAAATAGGAGCCAAGTCGCATTTCACACATGCGACTTGCGTAGACAGAATATTTTTAAGCCTTCTTGTCCGTGATTTTGGGTATATTTTCACCCATAGCTGCTCATTTTTGGATGTTCTTGAAGGAAATTAACGAGGGATTCAAGGAGAATCTATTGGAGGTAAGAATTTCGGACCTAAAACTCGTTTACATTGTGAAATCCACCTAGAAAATCATTGAAGTCTTGCTAAAAATGGAAGAAATAGGGCTTGGAATTTTTAAAATCTAATTGGGTATTTGGTAGGACCATTTGGGGTCAGATTTGAGAACTTTTGATATGTATGAACTCGTTGGGAGATACGGAACCCATTGATGTGAATTTCTGAGCTTCGAGAAGAGGGCCCGGGGCTCAGTTTTTGTTAATTTTGGAATTTTTGGTTTTTTTAGATTGTTTTTGCTTGGGCTTTGTCCCCTCAGTATATTGTGATGTATTCGTTCTGATTTTGGTTAGATTCGACGCGCGTGGAGGCCAATTCGAGGGGCAAAGGCGTCGCGTGCTAGGGATTTAGCCGGTTCAAGGTGAGTAGTGATTGTAAATAATGTTCAAAGGGTTTGGAAACCCCGGATTGTACATCGTCGTGCTATATTGAGGTGAGACACCCGCTCGAAAATGAGCGTGGGGTCGTTTACTACTGGGGATTGTGACTTGGTCCGTCCCGATTGATGATTTTTTTTTCGCGTATTTGACTGAAACTTATTTGTTATCATCATAATTTGGGCTGATTGCCATATTTGGGCTTCGTGCCAATTATTTGAACCCTTCGGGGATTTTTATCATTGTTTCCTCACTATTTTGACTTATTGCTTGAACTCAGTCAAGTTGTTTTCCACTGTTTTACAACTCAGCCACTTTTACTCAATTTTTTTGACTTAAATAATATTTTAATGATGTTTTTGGGCTGAGAACTACTATTTTACAATGCCCGAGGGGCTTGTGATGATTTTTGGACTGAGTGCAGCCGAGGGCCAGATGTGAGGATATACTGAGTGATATGAGGCCGAGGGCCTGAGATACTTTATATACGACACGAGGTGGCTTGACTGATATGAGGTTGAGGGCCTAGATTTGATGCCACGAGGTGGGTTGATATTGCGTTTGGGCCGTAAGGGGCCCTTCCCGGAGTCTGTACACCCCCAGCGAGCGCGGGTACCCATTGTGATGTGAGATATAGCCCGAGGGGATGATATTGTACTGTGTGATAGCCCGAGGGGCTGATACTGTTCCTTGTGATAGCCCGAGGGGCTAGTATTGTCCTGAGATTTGAGCCCGAGGGGCTGGTACTGTTCTACGATATTGCCCGAGGGGCGGATTTGTTGATACTGAGCCCGAGGGGTGATCTTCTATCTTTATTTCACATTATTTACCTGAAAAATTACACGTTTTACCTGTTGAAAGGAGATTTTATTTTATTTCTCACTGATTTACTGTTTTCAAATGATGTTTTACTACTTCATTATAGAATGCCTTGTGCTTTACGTGCTTTCTTACTTTCAGTCGTTATTTATATTTATTACTCACTGAGTCGGAGTACTCACATTACTCCCTGCACCATGTGTGCAGATTCAGGCATTGTTGGTTCCGCTCCAGAGTGCTGACTCCTCCCATCCAGGCGGTGATTTGGAGATTACGATGTAGCTGTTGGCGTCCGCAGCCCCGTATCTCCCTTATCTTATTGTTTCTATGTTCTTCAAACAGTTGTGCCAGAAATTGTATTTAGTAGACTTGTATCAGGATTCATAGTTGCTCATGACTTGTGACACCCCGGTTTGGGCTGTGTCGGGATGGTTTCTATTATGGTCAGCTATATTTCTGTAATTTATTGCTATTAAATCATGCTTATATTGTTTTCATGTTAATTAACTGATTAAAATGAGATTTTGGTTAAATTGGCTGGCCTTGTCTTCACAAGAGGCGCCATCACAACCGGGTTTGGGGTTAGGGTTGTGACAAGTTGGTATCAGAGCCTACGTTACATAGGTCTCGTGAGTCATGTGCGGGTTTAGTAGAGTCTCGCGGATCGGTACGAAGACGCCTGTATTTATCCTAGAGAGGCTGCAGAACCTTTTAGGAAAAACTTCATATTCTTAAAATTCGTGTCATGCGAACTTGTTGATCCGAGCACTAAACTTTCGTTATCCTATTCTCTCACGAGACGGTGAGGACGCGAACTATCATACGAGGTGGGCGACCACCAGTGCCACCCAATGAGGCCAACAGACGCCGCGGATGTGGTCGTGGTCGTGGCAGAGGCAAAGCAGCGAGGGCAGCACCTGTTGATCCACCAGCTGCCCCAGCTCAGGATCAGGATCCAGCAGCACCAGTTCCGGCACCAGCTGTGCCCATCGTGATTTCGGGTCTTCAGGAGGCCTTGGCTCAGATCTTATCCGTTTGCACTGGCCTGGCTCAGGCAGTTTCAGCCACCACAGTAGCAACTACTTCACAGGCCGGGGGAGGCAATCAGACCGCCGCTGCTCGCACACCTGAGCAGGTAGTGCAGGGACTTCAGACGCCGGGGGCACCTCCAGCCCAACCGGTTGCACCAGCCCAGGAGTTCATGGTACTAGTTATGTCGGATGATGAGCAGCGTCGTCTTGAGAGGTTTGGTAGACTCTAGCCTTCGTCATTCAGCGGTGCTGGGGGCGTGGATGCCCAGGATTTTATAGATAAGTTTCAGCAAATGCTCCGTACAGTAGGGATTCTTGAGTCTAGTGGTGTGGCATTTACTACCTTTCAGTTTTCTGGAGCTGCCTTCACTTGGTTGGAGGTGTATGAGAGGTGTAGGCCGGTTGGTGCAGCGCCCCTTACTTGGCAGCAGTTCTCCGCACTTTTCTTGGAGAAGTATGTGCCGCAGTCCCGCGAGGAGCTGCATAGATAGTTCGAGTGGTTGTGACAGGGGGATATGATTGTGTCACAGTATGAGTCGAGGTTTTCTGAGTTGGCTCGTCATGCCGTCTGGATGGTTCCGACAGATCGTAAGAGGATCAGGAGATTTGTTGATGGACTTAACTATCATCTTCGTATTCTTATGACTAGAGAGAGAGTGTTGGGTGCTACGTTCGAGGAGATGGTTGATATCGCTCGCGAGATTGAGACGGTTCATTATCAGGAGCGAGAGGAGAAGGAGGCCAAGAGGCCTCGAGGATCGGGCACTTATAGTGGTACTCCTTCGAGGGGCCAGTTTCAGCATGGTAGAGGTCATTCTTTTAGGCCTGCTCAGTCAGCTCGTCCAGAGTATCGCGGGGCATCTTTAGGTCGTGGTCATCATGGGTCGCAGCAGGGCTAGTCATCACTCAGCGCCCTTCCAGCTCAGAGTTCAGCTCGTGCTCCGTCAACCCAGGGTTCTTCTATGCCGAGTGCATCTGCTAGACACTCTGGTGCGAGGGGTTCCCTTCAGTCCTCTTCTCCAGCACCAGGGAGCTGTTATGAGTGTGGCGAGATGGGCCATGTGGAGGCAGTGTCCTCATCGTGGTGCTAGTTCGTCTTAGCAAAGGGGTCAGCCCTCAACTTCTGCTCCAGTTAATTTACCACCCGCCCAGCCAGCAAGGCTTAGAGGTCAGGCAGCCAGGGGTCGCCCCAGAGGGGGAGGTCGATCAGGAGGTGGCCAGGCTCGTTTCTATGCTATTCCAGGCAGGACAGATGCTGTTGCTTCAGATGCTGTCATTACAGTTATTGTTTCAGTCTGCCACAAAGATGCCTCTATATTATTTGATCCCGATTCCACCTATTCCTATGTGTCCTCATATTTTGCTCATTATTTGGGTACGCCCCGGGAGTTTCTTGCTTTACCTGTTCATGTGTCTACACCGGTGGGCGATACTGTTGTTGTAGACCGTGTGTACTGGTCCTGTGTGGTGACTATTGGGGGTCTGAAGACACGAGTGGACCTATTGCTATTGAGCATGGTGGATTTTGATGTCATTTTGGGCATGGATTGGTTATCTCCGTGTCGTCCTATTTTAGATTGTCATGCTAAGACAGTCACTTTGGCTATGCGGGGTATACCGCGGATCGAGTAGCCTAGTGTGACCGATTATGTTCCTAGTAGAGTGACATCGCTCTTGAAGGCCCAGCGTATGGTCGGGAAGGGTTGCCTTTCATATCTAGTGTTTGTAAGGGATGTTGGAGGTGAGACTCCTAGCATTGATTCTATTCCAGTTGTGAGGGATTTTCCTAAAGTATTTCCTGCAGACCTGCCGGGCATGCCACCGGACATGGATATTGATTTTGGTATTGACCTGGTGTCGGGCACTCAGCCCATTTCTATTATGTCCTATCGTATGGCACCAGCAGAGTTGAAGGAATTGAAGGAGCAGCTTCAGGAACTCCTAGATAAGGGGTTTATTCGGCCTAGTGTGTCACCTTGGGGTGCGCCGGTTCTGTTTGTGAAGAAGAAGGATGGCACAATGAGAATGTGCATCGATTATAGGCAATTGAACAAGGTAACAATTAGGAACAAGTATCCTTTGCCTCGCATTGATGATTTATTTGACCAGCTTCAGAAGAGTGTTCTCTAAGATTGATCTCCGTTTGGGTTATCACTAGTTGAAGATCAGGGATTCATATATTCTTAAGACTGCTTTCAGGACTATATATGGTCACTATGAGTTTCTTGTTATGTCTTTCGGGCTAACCAATGCCCCAATAGCAATCATGCATTTGATAAACAGTGCATTTCGGCCTTATCTAGATTCGTTTGTTATTGTATTCATTGTTGATATTCTGGTGTAGTCGCGCAGTCAGGAGGAGCACGCGGAGCATTTGCGAGTTGTATTGCAGAGATTGAAGGAGGAGAAGCTTTATGCAAAATTCTATTAGTGTGAGTTTTGGCTCGGTTCAGTGGCTTTCTTGGGGCACGTAGTGTCCAGCGAGGGTATTCAGGTTGATCCAAAGAAGACAGAGGCGGTTCAGAGTTGGCCTAGACCGTCCAAAGCCACAGAGACTCGCAGCTTTCTTTGTTTGGCAGGCTATTATCGCCGGTTTTTTCAGGGATTCTCATCCATTGCATCGCCCATGACCAAATTGACTCAGAAGGGTGCTCCATTTGTATGGTCGGATGAGCGTGACGAGAGCTTTCAGAAGCTCAAGACAGCCTTGACCAGAGCTCCAATATTGGTTTTGCCATCAGCTTCAGGTTTATATACCGTGTATTGTGATGCTTCGAGAGTTGAGATTGGTTGTGTATTAATGTAGGAGGGTAGAGTTATTGCTTATGCTTCTCGTTAGTTGAAGCTCCATGAGAAGAACTTCCCCGTTCATTATTTGGAGCTGGTTGCCATAGTTCATGCATTGAAGATTTGGAGGCATTATTTGTATGGCGTATCATGTGAGGTTTTTACTGATCATCGCAGCCTTCAGCATTTGCTGAGGCAAAAAGATCTTAATTTGAGGCAGCGGAGATGGTTGGAGTTGCTCAAGGATTATGATATCACTATATTGTACCATCCGGGAAAGGCCAATGCGGTGGCCGATGCTCTGAGCCTAAAGTCAATGAGTATAGGGAGTTTGGCATATATTCCAGTTGGGGAGAGACCCCTTGCAGTTGATGTTCAGGCCTTGGCCAATCGGTTTGTGAGATTAAATATTTTGGAACCTAGTCGGGTGTTGTCTTGTGTGGTTTCTCGATCTTCCTTATATGATCACATCAGAGGGCGCCAGTATGACGATCCGTATTTGCTTGTCCTTGGGGACAAAATTCAACATGATGATGCCAGAGATGTTACCATCGGCGATGATCGAGTGTTGAGGAAGCAGGGCCGGATTTGTGTGTCCAATGTGGATGGGCTTCGGGAGTTGATTCTGGAGGAGGCCAATAGCTCGCGGTATTCCATTCATCCGGGTGCCGCGTAGATGTATCAGGACTTGAGATAGCACTATTGGTGGAGAAGAATGAGGAAAGATATTGTGGGATTTGTAGCTTGGTGTTTCAACTATCAGCAGGTAAAATATGAGCATCAGAGACCAGGTGGCTTGCTTCAGCAGATGGTTATTCCCGAGTGGAAGTGGGAGTAGATCACTATAGACTTTGTTGTTGGACTTCCACGGACTTTGAAGAAGTTCGATGATATTTGGGTGATTGTGGATCGGCTGACCAAGTCCGCGCACTTCAGTCCTATGTGTACTACCTATTCTTCAGAGCAGTTGGCAGGGATTTATATCCGAGAGATTGTTCGCCTGCATGGTGTCCCAGTTTCTATCATTTCAGATAGAGGTACTCAGTACTTCGGAGTTTTGGAGAGCCGTGCAGAGAGAGTTGGGTACTCAGGTTTGAGCATAGCTTTTCATCCTCAGACGGACGGGCAGTCCGAGCGTACTATTCAGACATTGGAGGACATGTTGCGTGCATGTGTTATTGATTTTGGAGGTTCATGGGATGCATTTCTACCGCTTGCAGAGTTTGCTTATAACAACAGCTGCCAGTCGAGTATTCAGATGGCTCCGTAGAGGCTTTGAATGGGAGGCAGTGTAGATCTCCAGTTGGTTGGTTCGGGCCCAGCGAGGCTAGGCTATTGGGGATTGATTTGGTTCAGGATGCTCTAGAGAAGGTGAAAGTGATTCAGGAGAGGCTTCATACAGAGTAGTCGAGGCAAAAGAGTTATGCTGATAGGAAAGTCCGAGATGTGTCCTACATGGTTGGTGAGAAGGTCTTACTGAAGGTTTCGCCCACGAAGGGTGTTATAAGATTCAGGAAGAAAGGGAAATTGAGTCCTCGGTTCATTGGGCCGTTTGAGGTGCTTTGGAGGATTGGGGAGGTGTCTTATGAGCTTGCTTTGCCACCCAGCTTGTCGAGTGTGCACCCGGTATTTCATGTTTCTATGCTCCGGAAGTATGTTGGGGAGGATGTGACGACCCGGCCAGTCGTCTCATGAGTTACCGCTCCGTTTCCCCCATTTCTGATTCATTATGCTTCGTTATCCGTGTTTTATGTGATCGAGTTGAGTAGTTTGCGTTCGGAGTGGATTTGGTAATAAATGAGACACTTAGTCTCTTTTAAGAAGGTCTAAGTTGAAAAAGTTAACTGGATATTGACTTATGAGTTAGAGGGCTCGGATGTGAGTTCTGATGGTTCGGTTAGCTCCAGGAGGTGATTTATGACTTAGGAGTGTGATCAGAATTGGTTTTGTAGGTCCGGTGTAAAATTAGGATTGAATTGGTGGAGTTAGTATTTTGGCGATTTCCGGTTGTTAGGCGAGATTTTTATCTGAGGGTTGGAATGGAATTCCGAGAGTTGCTATAGCTTCGTTATGTCATTTGGGATGTCATTTGGACATGGTTGGTTGGGTTTTTGATCAAAAGAGTAATTTAGAAGATTTTGAAATTCTTAGGCTTGAATCCGACGCGAATTTGGTGTTCTGATGTTGTTTTGAGCATTCCGAAGGTTGGAACAAGTTTGAATGATGCTATGGGATATGTTGGCATATTTGGTTGAGGTCTCAGTGGCCTCGGGTGAGTTTTGGGTGGTTAAACGGACTATTTCATCTTTGGAAAAATTGCAGATCTTTTTTTTTAGCTTCAGCTGTGCACCAGAAAATTTCCGGTGCGAGTAGTTAGGTTTGGAAGCTCATATCTTGTAATCTATTAGGAATCAGAAAAATTGGAAAAACATGAAAGCTGTAGTGCTTGTATTCTAGTTTCCAGAAAGTTAAACCATTCATGATTTGGATATTCTATGAGAAAGTTATGATTGATCGAAGTTGGCTGGTGGAGCAATTTCGACAGAATTTTCTGATGCATTTTAGAAAGTCATATCTCGGAATATATAAAAGTTATATAGTGTACAACCTATCAAATGAAAGATCTTCGAGTCTAGTTTCTAAATCTTCAAACCGTTGATAATTTGGATATTTACACAAGGGGTTATGAGGGTTTTAACAGAAGGTGTACAACAAGGGAAAATGGTAAGAGGATGTACAACCTACACAGCGACGGTACAACTCGATGAAGCCTGGGCAGAATGTTTTTATGTCTTCTTGTCCGCGATTTTGGGTATATTTTCACCCATAGTTGCGCATTTCTGGAGGTTCTTGAAGGAAATTAATGAGGGATTCAAGGAGAATCGATTGGAGGTAAGAATTTCGGACCTAAACTCGTTTATATTGTGAAATCCACCTAAAAAATCATTGAAGTCTTGCTAAAAATGGACGAAATAGGGCTTGGGATTTCGAAATTCTAATTAGGTGTTTGGAGGACCATTTGGGGTCGGATTTGAGAAATTTTGATATGTAAGAACTCGTTGGGAAATAAGGAACCCGTTGATATAAAAATTTCTGAGCTTCGAGAAGTGGGCCCGGGGTTCGGGTTCTGCTAATTTCAGAATTTTTGGTATTTTTGGATTTGTTTTCACTTGGGCTTTGTCCCCTCAGCATATTGTGACGTATTCGTTCTGATTTTTGATAGATTCGACGCGCGTGGAGGCCAATTCGAGGGGCAAAGGCGTCGGGGGCTAGGGATTTCACCGGTTCGAGGTGAGTAGTGATTGTAAATAATGTTCCGAGGGTTTGAATCCCCGGATTGTACGTCATAGTGCTATATTGAGGTGAGACACGCGCTCGATGATGAGCGTGGGGTCGTTTACTACTGGGGATTGTGACTTGGTCCGTCCCGATTGATGATTTTTGTTTTCCGCGTATTTGACTGAAACTTATTTGTTATCATCATGATTTGGGCTGATTGCCATATTTGGGCTTCGTGCCAATTATTTGAACCCTTTGGGGATTTTTATCATTATTTCCTCACTATTTTGACTTTTTACTTGAACTCAGTCATGCTGTTTTCTACTGTTTTACAACTCAGCCACTTTTAGTCAGTTTTTTTTGACTAAAATGATATTTTAATGATATTTTGGGGCTGAGAACTATTGTTTTACAATGCCCGAGGGGCTTGTGATGATTTTCTGATTGAGTGCGGTCGAGGGCCAGATGTGAGGATATACTTAGTGATATGAGGCCGAGGGCCTGAGATACTTTATATATGCCACGAGGTGGCTTGATTGATATGAGGCTGAGGGCCTAGATTTGATGCCACGAGGTGGCTTGATATTGCGCTTGGGCCGTAAGGGGCCCCTCCCGGAGTCTGTACACCCCCAGTGAGCGCGGGTACCCATTGTGATGTGAGATACAGCCCGAGGGGCTGATATTGTTCTATATGATAGCCCGAGGGGCTGATACTGTTCCATGTGATAGCCCCAGGGGTTGGTATTATTCTGAGATTTCAGCCCGAGGGGCGGATTTGTTGTTACTGAGCCCGAGGGGCAATCTTCTATCTTTTTTTTTACCTGTTGAAAGGAGATTTTACTTCATTTCTCACTAATTTATTATTTTTAAATGATGTTTTACTCCTTCATTATAGAATGCCTTGTGCTTTATGTGCTTTCTTTCTTTCAGCCGTTATTTATATTTATTACTCACTGGGTCGGAGTACTCACACTACTCCCTGCACCATGTGTGCAGATTCAGGCGTTGTTGGTTCCGCTCCAGAGTGCTGACTCCTCCCGTCCAGGCGGTGATTCAGAGATTACGAGGTAGTTGTTGGCGTCCGCAGCCCCGTATCTCCCTTATCTTATTGTTTTTATGTTCTTCAAACAGTTGTGCTAGAAATTGTATTTAGTAGACTTGTATCAGGATCCATAGTTGCTCATGACTTGTGACACCCTGGTTTGGGCTGTGTCGGGATGGTTTCTATTATGGTTAGCTATATTTCCACGAATTATTGCTATTAAATCATGCTTATATTGTTGTCATGTTAATTAACTGCTTAAAATAAGATTTTTGTTAAATTGGCTGGCCTTGTCTTCACGAGAGGCGCTGTCACGACCGAGTTCGGGGTTAGGGTCGTGACACGATACTTTACCGTTGTCATGTTTATTGCTCTATAATCCACGCACAACCTCCAACTTCCATCCTTTTTCGGTACCAATAGGACGGGAAAGAAGCGAGGGCTCATGCTCTCTCTCACAAAGTCTTTCTCAAGCAACTCCCCAACTTGCCTTTGAAGCTCTTTTGTCTCTTCAGGATTACTCCGATAAGTATATGCTTATTTGGAATTTGTGATCCAGGCACAAAATCGATTTGATGCTCAATTCCACGCAAAGGTAGCAATCCATTAGGAATATCTTTAGGAAAGACATCTTCAAAATCTTGCAAAAAAGAAGAAATACTACTTGGCAAAGAAGAAGTTAGTAACTCATAATTAATCGAAACTTCTTTGTAAGTAGTATTATGGGCAACCCATCTTTTCTTGCATTTAGGCACTCTTTGGCTTTTATATAGAAACTCTCTTTTTGCTTTCCTTAGCCTCTTTCCTCTCACCAAGACTTTCTATATTTTTCATTCAAACCCCTTTTTATCTCTTCTTTCAAATTGCTGCCCTCTTCTCTTTCTCTCGGCCATCTCTCTTTCTATCTAATTCTTGGCCTCCTTTCTTTTATTTCTCCTCAAGCTCAATTTTTATCCCTCCCATTGGGTTTCCCATTATTTCCCTTAATCTCTTTTGATCTTCAAACACTTGAGAAGGAGATAAAGGTGCAAGAGTAAATTTCCTATATTTAGCTCAAGAGAATATCTATTCTTCCTTCTATCATGAAAAACATTCCTATCATACTGCCAAGGACGACCCAGTAAGATATGGCAAGCTTGCATAGGGATTATGTCACAAAGAATATCATCCTCATATCTACCAATATTGAATGAAATCATGCATTGTTTGTTTATCTTTAGTTCACCACTATCATTTAACCATTGGAGTCTATAGGGAGTATGGTGTTTCATGCATGCACGTTCCAATTTTTTCACAATGTAAGAACTAACAACATTAGCACAACTACCACAATCAATGATCATAGAACAAGTTTTCTCCTTTATCCCACACCTAGTATGGAAGATATTCTCCCTTTGTTCTTCACTATTGCTTCCCAAATGATAGGTAAATCCTCCTAACTACCCCAATCACGCCATCATTAGATAGTTATATATCATCATCATTACTCATATCTCCCTCTTCTTCTTCCACATTTTTTCACTCTCATATCCTCCATTTTCGCTCAGAATAACGTTTCTTCTACTTGGACATTCATGCATCATATGTTCCCATCCTTTACATTTATGACATTGAATAAAACTAGAAGGTGCAAAAGGTATAGGGTTAAAGGTTTTACCTCCCTCTTTGTTCTCAAATTTACCTTTATCCTTGTCTTCTTGAGGTCTAGAGGAACTCTTCATCTCTTGATTCGGTCATGGGTTCTTGGAGATGGTGTTTGACCGACCTTTCCACGAGCTAGTTTTCTTTCTTTTATTTGATTTTCTACATTTATAGACAAATCAAATAACTCATCTATTGTTACATATTGTTGTAATTCTACTACATCAGCTATTCTTTATTTAAACCATTTGAAAGCCTAGCCACTGTAGCCTCTTCTTCCTCCATAGAATTAGCTTGGATCATAGCCATATCCATAGCCTTAAAGTACTCATCCACAAACATGGACCGTTGCTTCAATGTTTGAAGTTGTTGTTGCAGCTCTCTTTGAAAGTGTGATGGTAGGAATCTCTTTCTCATCGCCCTCTTCATCTCAGCCAAAGTAGCAATTGGTGCTTGTCCTTCTTGCAATATGTCCCTAGTAAGCTTTCTTCACCAAATAGTAGCATAGTCAAAAAACACAACAATAGCAAGTATAACCTTCTTACTCTTAGAGTAGTTGTGACAGCCAAAGATGGCTTCAACCTTTCTCTCCCAATCAAGGTACAAGTCCGGAACCCTCGTTCCCTTGAAAGATGCATCTTCATCTTTATACTACTTATATTATCATCTTCTACTCTACTTCTTTATCCCCTCCTATCTCTTCCCACCCTATCGAAATCAATATCAAAATCATCTATAGGGTTTTCTTAATTGACAATGGGAGCAAGGGGTACATTGTTCCTAGCTTGGGCCCTAACATTATTTTCCCTTCTAAGTTCAGCTATTGTATCATTTTGCTCAGCAATGGTGTCCCTTGTCTCTTGGAGTTGCAAATTCCACCTTTCGAATTGTTGATGCATAGCTTGCAAGGTAAAATCATTTTCTTTGATTTCAGCTTCTTGAAGAACCGTTTGTTCATCATCACTACCTGTACTTGACATCTTAAATAATTAAGTTGTATCAGACAAATTGACTTTTTCTTAAAAATTGTTCTCACACACACTTTGCCTGTTTTCTCTCTCGAAATAACCTTTGAACAAAATACTTTGTAGATTTATAGTTAAACTCAACTCGTATAAAGTTGTTAGTAGTAAAATATAATTTTTTGGGCAATAAATGAAAGAAGAATCAAATTCTAGAACTATTAGGCTCGGTTGAAACAAGACATAAACAAAAAGGAAAGGATTATATATTTAGATTAGAAAAGTAAGAAAAATTAAATTTTTGTCTTATCTTTGAAATCTAGGATCCCCTCTTCTTGTTTCCTTTGATAGTTTTTTTGGAAACAAATTAGATACAAAAGAAAGTTTCTGAGAGCAAGCAATTCTTTTATTTTAAAACCGATTTTCGTTTTTTTTTTTGTTTTCTTTAACTTGTTTTTTTGTCGCTCTTAGTATTCAAGAAATCCCTAGAATTATTGAGAACGAAGCCTTTGATAGAACCGCTCTGATACCACTTGATAACAACAAGGTCGGAAATTCATACTAGATTTAAGAATTTGAGAAGTCAGTGCGGAAGCAATAACAATAAGGAATTGAGCAACTAGAATTGAAGTGCAGAAAACAAAGGATATGGGAAAATTCAAGGAACGAATTCCAGGAACTTCCAAGCACACAAGTTTTATAGCCTTGACAAGATCCAAGCAACGTCTTCATTTAATGAAGAAATTAAGCGCCTTTAACAAATGAAAATAATATATTTGGATCTTGACCTCTTTACGAGTAACTTGAGACAACAATCAATAACTAGTATTAATCGCCTTCTAAGAATACCACAAAGGAATCAAAGATTTCACAATAGAGGAGTAATCTTACTACCTTGAAATATAAACAAGTAAAGGTTGAAAAATAAATCTCAAAGCATAAGTAACAAAGGTTGAAAAGAACTCTAAAAGTATGATATTATTAATTAATAATGAAGTGCCTCAATGAATGAGAAAAACTACTTATTTATAGGAGTAAAAGTCCATAAAATTAGGTAGAGGGTTGCTAAGGGGTAACAAAAGTCATCAAAATTAGGTAGGGGCTACTAAGGGGTAACAAGAGTCATCAAAATTAGGTAGGGTGATTGCTAAGAAATAAGAAAAGTCATAAAATTAGGTAGGGGTGGCCAAATCTCTTTGGGGCAAATTTGGGCCTTAAAAACTACTAGTTTGGGCTATTGGTTTGGACTCCAATTGGGTTCCTTTTCAAACACCCCATTTTGGACCTCTTTTAAGCTCATTTTGAGCTCTTCTGGGTGCCCCTTTGCTAGATTTCAAGGGCCGAGTTCGAGACCCAATCTTGATCCTCTTGGGACTTCAATTTGGGCCACAAATAATTGTAAAACTTTTACAATTCATCTTCTCTGGGCTTGAGCTCGTCCTCCACAATTAAAAGCTTTTTTATTTGCCATTGATGTCCGGCAACCTTAGTCTACAACTCTTTAGCTTGAGATCTTGTAAATGGCATTCTTGGATCTTCCAAAACTCTATCCTTGTTCGTGATTCTATAACTAAGAACAGGAGCATTTGGAAGAGATGGAATGCTGCCCAGATAGTAGAATAAGGGTGTAATTGCACGGGATTAGAATACCCTCCATAAGATGAATCACGTTGGGATGCAATGAAGTGCAATTATTGAAGTATAGTATCGCCCTTAGGTGGATCAGGAATATCACATCAAATGTTCCCCAATACGACGTGAGCCCTAGTGATAATGTATTACGTAATAGGTATGAAGTTATCAGTGGTTGATTATAGATCAACATTAAGGTGAATCAACAATTGATGGATAAAAGTTACAAAGTGTGAGATTAGATTAGGCCATCATTCTCAAGATGAACAGTAATGAGGAAGAACTAAAGGACTTAGATTTATACATATAGGATAAGCAGAGAGAGAGCAACCTGGAGTTGGGTAGTAGACCTTGGTAATAAACCGAAGCAAGTGTTATGGTATAGTATAACCTACTTAGATGTAGTAAAGCCGTAAGCATAGATAACCGAGGCTATGAAACAAGATATACAATGGTCGTAAGTTCGACAAAGTACTAAGAGAAGAACTTCAGTACACCTATAGATTCCCCGAGGAACAATTTGTCATAGTTCTATATATGTCCACACAGCGAGGCCTAGAGATTGGCTAACAGATGGTGGAAAAAGGACAGAAGAGTCTCATAGTCGCACTTACAAGGACAAAGTCGTACAGGCTACAGGACATATGGTAGCAACAGTTGTGAGATTGGAAGAATTTCGACAACAAGTCGTGGTGTGAGAAGAGGCCTAAAGAGGGGAATGCACTGGCCTTTGGATTTATTAATAGAACTATTATCTAGATGGCAAGGAGAGTATAAAAATATTCCTAAGAGGTATGGGTTATGAAGCTAATAAGCGCATCAGTCAACATTCGAGGATGAATGTTCCAAAGTGGAAATGATGTTACACCCCATGTTTTCATACGTGAGAGTACATCGTAAGTCCATTTATGTAAGCTCAGAAATGAGATCGTATTTGAAAGTACATAAAGTTAATCATGTCACCTTGGATGTTACAAATCACTAAGATCATGGATAACAAGCACTAAGAGGTTTAAAGACTTGGAAGCTAAACGAATTGAAGAAAATAAGTTTCATCGAAAGTCTACTAGTTGGAATGTTATAACATGTACTTTTGGGGTGAGACTAGGGTACTTAACATTATAAGGAGGTTATGTTGTGAGTTATGTTAGTCGTATGATAGTCGTGTGTTATGTTCAAGCGTGTTGTGGAACAAAAGTTGGCAAAGGTCATCACAAGTTACATTCATAAATGTGCTGAAAATTAGGTCAAATGCAGCTGAGCTTTTCTACAAATGTAATGCGAATTACGCGGTGATCTACCTACAAAATTGAATATATACGATTATAGTTTCTAATACATTTAACCATTCGTCGATACGACATCGGAATAGAGTGATATTCGTGTTTTTGCGAGACTGTGCAAGCAGCTTCCATGGGACCCACTAAGTCGGTGTAACACTCCAACTTGTATTTAATCAAATCTAAATTGTTTTAACTCATTTTTGTCGTCCAAACAGATGATAAACACTAATAAATTCTCTCCAAGGATTCCTCCATGATTCTAGGTAGAAAGCCTAAGATAAAAACATGAATCCAACGCTAGAAACCTCGTGGTGCTTGGTAGATCGTAGTTCTTCATCTTGTGGCTGTTTTGGAGGGTTCTTCAAAGTGAAGTAACTTCCGGTTTCGTGTTGTTATTGTTTATTAAGGTAATAATCAGTCCTTCCTTTATATATATTATACTTTAAAGGCGAACTACGAGTGTTTATACACCAACTTGAGCACCAAAAGTTAATTAAAGAAGAGAATACAACATCTATAGTGTTGTGGTGTCAATGAGGATTGTTGTGGGCTGTGCTTTGCTGAAATTTCATCTTTTTTCTACTATTTAAGGTTAATATACTACATGTTCTTGATGTTGTTTGTGTGTTGGTTGCATTATTTGAGCAAAATACAACAAGAGGAGACTTAGTTGAGATGTTATTGTTTTTATTGGCTAGTTTTGGAAAGGTTGTTTCCATGAACTCTAAAGGTTGGAAACCTTTGAAAATGACTTTCTTATGATGTTTTTATTATAAAATATTGTCTACATGTCGAACTTGCTGTTGGTACTTTCAGTATGAAGGGAAAGGGCAACATAACAATGGAAAGTTGTACTTGTTGTTATTGTTAAATTGTTAGGCTGTTGGAGGGTGAATTAGGAGTAGAATAGGATGTTAGAAATCCTCCTATTGTGTTTAATATCATGCTGGCTATGTTTTTAACTTAATGAATGAACGACTTTGGGGTTAAAGGGTTCAAAAGGGATTTTATCCGAGCTTGCCGTTTGTCGTGTTATGTAGTAGTTTAGTTGGTGGTGTTTATGCACTTGATGTTGTGTAGCTTGATTTGTGTTGTGGTGCTGAAAGTATATAGGTGAAGGTTGTATGGGTTCGTGTTGGTTGATGGACTTGGGAAAGCAAGGAAAGAGGGGAGATGCTTCTCGTTTTTATATGAAATAGGCTTGTCATTCGCTGTACGACAGTTGCATCACTCATAGCTTAACGATAGTATTATTATCCTTATTGTAGATTAAAGTGCGACGAGACGAGTTCAACATGGTCATTGGACAGACTATGATAAGGTATGTTAAGGCTATCCCTTATTTTCTTTTGGCATGATCCATATGATACAGCGAAACTAGCAAATTCGCAAGTTTCACGTATGACTCTATTCTTAGAAGTACTAGGGATGCCTATGTTCTTTATTCCCCTGGTGTCCTATTATTATATCGTCTATTCATAGGTCTCAGAAAATACGTAAGTTGATAAAGTTTATTCCTTGATATTAACCTAAGGCATATAGATCTTATGACACCCGAGAGATCTTATTGACTTACTTCTTATGCATTGTATTCATTTATACATATACATTGACCCACGACAAGTTGGCGTTATATATGCGTATATTATATGTATATGGGGTATGGGAAAGCTTAAGGTGTAATATACGCACCACCACCTGATCAGCTGGTATACGTTGATGATTTTGCCTACAGAGGCCGAGATGATATGATAGGATGCCCTCAGAGGCTAGATGACTTTATGTACGCATATACCAACACATGATATGAAATTTGTGCGCATATGCATGACATTATAAATGTTTCATGATTCACAAAGCTTTTCAAACTTACTGGTTAAGTTCTTTACCCCATGTTTCTTTCATATCTTTTATATATTGCTTTTCGTGCCTTATGTACTCGGTACTTAATTTATTCTGACGTCCCATTTACCTGGGGACGCTGCGTTTCATGCCCTCAAGTCCCGATAGACAAGTTGGCAGTCCTCCTAGTAGGCTATCAGCTTAGCGGAAGGTGTTGGTGCACTCCGCTTGCTCCGGAGGTGCCTATTTGGTCAGTATGCTTTGGACATGTATAGATTGGTACGGTGGGGCCCTGTCATGGCCTTTTAGATGTTTATGTACTCTTAGAGGCTTGTGGACATATGTCATGTATATGGATGATTGTATGGCATTTTCAGCCTATTTTTTGAGAGTACAAATGATCATTTTGGTCGTATAGGTCCGTATGTCACATGTATGAGTTGGTACACCTTGCTGGGTCGTCCTATGTCTAGTATTCCCTTTTGTTTTATTCTAGTTATCTCATGACAGCCCTTCTGACCACATACCCATGATGGTATGATAAGGATGATATGTTACGTTGATAGTTGGGTAAGGCACCGGGTGCCCGTCACGGCCCTGCGGTTTGGGTCGTGAGAAGTAGTGGTATTAGAGCAGTTTTGTCCTGGGGAGTCTACAATTCATGTCTGGTAGAGTCTTGTTTATGGGTGTGTTGTGCACCACACTTATAAGCAGGAGTCTACGGAACATTTAGGACTGCCACTCTTTTTACTTACTCTAAATCGTGTGGTAGACTCAACTGTAAGAATTCAAACTCCTAAATTCTACTTTATTCGTAATACAACGATACCTACATCCACAAAAGTAGTTTTTAAGAGATTTAATGTTGATGTGGAAGAGTTGAGTTAGAGGAACTTGATTTTGCATCATGCTTATGATGAGTAAATGTAATGTCTTCAGTGGATTATGTGTGTACTAAGACGAGTAAGCTTCTTGATAAGGAGCACTAAGGCATGAATATCTGTCCACCTATATGGTAAAAAAGCAACGAGAGAATCAGAAGGTAGATACAAGTTTCAACAAGTTAAAGAAGTAAGGTGAAGAAAGGTACGAGGTACATAATTAGTGAAGATTATCGATATTTACAATTCAGGCAGAGAAATATGAGCATTCTGAGTTACTTTCAACAGTAACAGAGATATATACAATTGATCATACTTATCTCAATTATGGCATATGGGAGCTAACATATATAGTTTAACAGAAAGATGGGAGATCAAGATCCAGCTGGGTTTAGAGTAAACCAAAATAGATGATGGATTATTAGTGTTGGCTAACATTTTCAAAGGATATTGCAAACGTGGTAATAGTTCTCCTTGTGAGATGCCCGGGTGGTGCACCCTGGAACAGTACAATTGTATATGAATACTAGAATGTTCAGAAATTTCAGAAGATAGGCAGTGGAATCGTAGAAGGGGAAAATATTTACCTTATTATGACTCCCGCCCTTAGGGAAAAAAAAAGAATGTTAGCCGACCCGAAGAGCTAGTGAGATGAAGCAAGGGAATAAAAGCGAAAGAATGTTTTGTTGATGTTTTCAGAATAAAGTGAGATAAAAATATTAGCATGAGAAAAAGAAGAGAGTAAATGAAGCATTATGAGTAGGATGTGATAAATGGATTATAACTGTAAATCAAAATATGACAGGATTACAGAGTCTATAGTCAAGTGAAGGAAACGACAAGAAGTGACAGGCCTTGAGACAATAAAAGAGTATAGGCCAAAGGTCATATCCTCATTTTGATAAATGAGTTGGTAACTCCAACATGATTACCAGAAGGCTAAGTTAGACCCCCTGTAGTAACATAAATTATATGAGCTAGTAAACAAGATAAAACTGAACATGAATTAAGGACCAGAGGATTTGATAATAGTCGACATGATGACAATTTCAAAGATCGCGTTCCAGTAATAATAGAATGGACAACAAAAGAATAACCTTTAAAGTTCATTTAGGAAGACACTTCCCCAAAGCAAGCACTGTGAGCAGAGTTAAGCTTAAGGGACTAGTGTGCCGCTCACACTAGGTGTCACCCTCGTGCATAAGGAATTCAGTTATCCTTGGTACAGAAGGGTTACCGTATGGCGAGTAAGGGTCATTGATGATGTGACACGCCAAAGATGAAAAGTTAAAACAGCCATAGTAGATCTTCAAAGCACTAAATCTTAGTACTTCCCTTAAGGGGGGAAGATGGTGTGATATGTATAAAGTTAGAGTTAAGTGGTTCAGGTAACTATGGAATGCTAAAGGAAGAATGTAAAGGCGAAAGGGATGAGGTTACATTTATTCAGATCCTACAGATATATCGCAACTCGAGAACATTATGCAAGCACAATGCTGGGGAGAGGCAGTAAGAGTTCCCGGCCAGGATGTTTTAGATAAATAAGTGCGAGTGGACACTTGATACATCAGGAGCCAGTGAAAGAGGTAAGGTAAGACAAAGTACATATCCCAAAAGAGATTACATGGAATATAGATATGAGAATGGACCAACGAGTAGTTAGTAGTTGATTCAGGAAGAGCCTAGTTTTGGTTAGACAAGAGGATACAGACAAATAAGTAGATAATATAAGATAAATGTAGTGAACCCCGACATAGTGAATTCAATCTCGTAGATATGACATCATGATCCCTGAGAAATATTCAGCTAGGAGTTGGAATAGTAAAAGGTACCGTATAAGTGTTACGGAAATAAAAAAGAGTGCCACTAAGGAGACAATTTAAATTTTAGTTTAGAAGCAACTCTACAAGCACAAGGGCACGGAGGTAAGTAACTACGGATAATTATAGGCAAGTAAGAACATCAAAAATTCCTTCGGGTATACGATGTAATAAGCTTGTAGTTTTACAGGAGGCAGAGGGTCTCCCCTAAGTACTACAAAGAAAGACTAGGTGCACAAATAAGGAAGAACGCTTCAACCTAAGCATAGTGACATACAAAAGAAATGGTCTTGTAACAACAGTCTCTCTACAACATTGTATGCACTTCATAAAAAAGTGGCACCTATCGTGACTAATGAACGAGATAAAGAAAATTCTAGTATCTATGTGCAATAAGATAAGCCAAGTATTCATGCAACAAGTGGCAGAACGACTAGGAAAAGTAATTGTTTAAATTTAAAGACAACTCACAAGGCATGAAAGGAAATCTATAGTGCTAGAAAGTTGAAAGAAGGTTGCGAATAGTATAAATAGATAGTTATAGGTCACAAGCTAAAGTATGATAGAGCAACAAGGTTATAGGTAGATAGGAGTAAGGATAAGAAAAAGTGAGTGAGAAGGTGATAATAATAGGTAAGGCCTCGAGATAAAGCCCATCAAAACAAGAGAGCTGATGGTTTTCGTAAGTTATAGAAAGCTCTGTATAGTTTGATTTAACTCGAAGGAGTCTAAGAAAAGGAGCATTTAGAAGAGATGGAATGCTACCTTGGAAGTAGAATAAGGGTGTTCTTGTAATAGATAAGAGGATGACGTTTAGGCCTTTGATTGAGTAATGATTTAACGAGAAAGGGATTTCATGAATTTTACGGGATCAGAATACCGCCCCACCCATAAGATGAATCACGTTGGGATGCTGAGAAGTACAATTATTGAAGTATAGTATCGTCCCTAGGTGGATAAGGCAAATC
Organism: Nicotiana obtusifolia; assembly: GCA_002018475.1. Taxonomy (NCBI): domain Eukaryota; kingdom Viridiplantae; phylum Streptophyta; class Magnoliopsida; order Solanales; family Solanaceae; genus Nicotiana; species Nicotiana obtusifolia. The sequence goes on from MCJB01048564.1 coordinate 21,095, forward strand.
ACTTCAAATGTTCCCCGATACGACGTGAGCCCTAGGGATAATGTATTACATAAGAGGTTTCAAGTTATCAGTGGTAGATTATGGATCAACATTAAGGTGAATCAACAATAGATAGATAAAAGTTACAAAGTATAGATGAGATTAGGCCGTCATTCTTAAGATGAACAGTAATGAGGAAGAACTAAAGGACTTAGATTTATACATATTGGATAAGTAGCGAGAGAGTAACCTGGAGTTGGGTAGCAGACCTCGGTAATAATAAACCGAAGTAAGTGTTATGGTATATTACAACCTACTTAGATGTAGTAAAGCCATAAGCATAGAATCCGAGGCTATGAAACAAGATATACAATGGTCGTAAGTTCGACAAAGTACTGAGAGAAGAACTTCAATACACCAATAGATTCCTCGAGGGACAAATTGTCATAAACATCATTTGAAAATAGTAAATCAGTGAGAAATCAAGTGAAATATCCTTATTAACAATTCCGCCCCTCGGGCAATATCGCAGAACAGTACCAGCCCCTCGGGCTGAAATCTCAGAACCATACCAGCCCCTCGGGCTCAAATCTCAGAACCATACCAGCCCCTCGGGCTATCACATGGAACAGTATCAGCCCCTCGGGCTATATCTCACATCACAATGGGTACCCGTGCTCACTAGGGGCGTACAGACTCCGGGAGAGGCCCCTTATGGCCCAAGCGCAATATCAAGCCACCTCGTGGCATCAAATCTAGGCCCTCTGCCTCATATCAGTCAAGCCACCTCATGGCGTATATAAAGTATCTCAGCCCTTGGCCTCATATCACTCAGTATCTCCTCACATCTGGCCCTCAGCCGCACTCAATCAAAAAATCATCACCGCTCCGTTCCCCCATTTCTGCTTCATTATGCTTCGTTATCCGTGTTTTATGTGATCGAGTTGAGTAGTTTGCGTTCGGAGTGGATTTGGTAAGAAATGAGACATTTAGTCTCTTTTAAGAAGTTCAATCTATCTTTAATTTTTTGTCTTCTTATTTGTTTCTTTATTTTCATTTAGCTTCCGCACAATTCTTCATTTTCCTTTGTAGTTCCTGGACCCGTATCTTGTTGTTATCAAGAGGTAACAGAGCACAGGCTATTCAAGAGTTCAATCTTGATAAACCTGGGAGGTTATTGAGTAAAAAAAAAAGGAAAAAAAAAATCTACCCCCCAAAAAAAAAGTGTTATTGCTCATTATTATTTTTAGAATTCAAGTATTTTTTGGTTTCCAAGTCAAGAATGGCAACAAGAAAAGGGGATCCTAGTTCTTGAAGATTAAGGTAACTTATTTATTTCCTTATTCTTGTGGGTTTTGGGATTCTTAAACTCTTTCCTTTTTTTTTCCTACTAACCAATTCCTGTCCTTTCTAGGATTGGTCTTTCACTTTGTTTTCCTTTGTTCAACTCCTTGTTCTTATCACTAAGGGTTGTGAACTAGTAAGGTTTACTAATAAATCTAAATATTAACAACTAAGAGTTTCTTTGAGTGAAAAAAGGCGCCAATTCAGCCTAAAAATCTCTTCAGGTGATCAAGGGGGCTCCCTTTTTCAGACGGTAGTACAACTGATGAACTCGGTCCTGGATACAAATAGCAACTATGAGGTAAACGTGACTAATTTAGGCTGAGACTGGAGGAATAAAATGATCGATTATCTTGAGCACGGGAAGTTTCCCGAAGGCTCCAACGCGTCCCGGGCCCAGCGCGATATAGCTTCATGAGAGGCGAACTTTATATAAAATCTTTCCAATGCCCGCTGGCCCGATGCTTGGGGGCATCCGAAGCTAACTATGTTATACGAGAAGTCCATGAAGGAATATGTGACAATCATTTAGGCGCAGATTCCTTGGAGCTGAAATTGGTAAGGGAAGGATATTATTGGCCCCACATGGAACAAGAAGCCAAAGACTTCGTACGAAAGTGTGATTAGTGCCAATGTTGCGCACCACTAGTACATCAACCGGCAAAACGGTTGCATGTTGACATCCCAAGAGAGGAAACATGAGAGGTTGCATTGTGTGAAGAGAATGGGATGTCAATTGAGAAAAAGAGTGAGCTTGAGGGAAAAGAAAAGAGAGAAGGCAATGAGATAAGAAAAATATTTAAGGTCGAGAGAGAAAAAGAAGAGGGTTTAAGTGAATAAAAAGAAAAAAACTTTAGTGAGAGAAAAGAGGCTAAGGGTGAGGAAAAAGTTAGTCTTGTGATAAAAGCCAAAGAGAGTGTCAGCAAGAATGCTGAAAATTAGGTCAAATGTACCTGAGCTTTTCTAAAAATATACTTGGATTTACGGGGTGATATACCTACAAGATTAAATATATACGAGTCTAGTTGGATTTGTGAAAGCAAAATTGCACAAAATCACTCTTTGACCGAGAGGTATTGTGTGTGTAATTGAGTATTGATAGCTATAATACACCCCGATCAATAAAAAAAGCATTAAGGTTTATATCCCATTAGGAAAACACCTAGGCGATGTTCTTAGTTTCATTTCTCAACTTTTCAATCTTAGATTTAAATTAGACATAGAGCTTGTGCACACGTGGAAAAGTTGAAGCTTTCTGAGAATGGAGAACCCCGGACGGCCGTGGAGGCCTGAATACAAGACGGTCCGAAAAAAGGGCGGGCATGAAATGCAGCGTCCTCAGGTAAAAGGGATGTAAGTACAAATAAAGTACCGATTATGTAAGGCATGAAAAGCAGTATATAAAAGACATGAAAGTAACATGGAGTAAAGAAGCCCTATATCAGATGGCTTTCACTGCCCTTAGAGAAGAAGAGAAGAAAAGCCCTAGAGTAAGGGAGCATGATCCTTACGATACAGCGAAACAAGAAAACACGCAACTTTCATATGTGACTCTATTCTTAGAAGTACTAGGGATGCCTATATTCTTGATTCCCCATGTGTCCAATTATTATATCCGCAATTTCCTTTTTGTGAGTATGTAATTTTAGTATTCTTGCAGTGTATGAGGTGTAAGGACCTAAGAGTAGAGAAAAGAGCAAAAAGGCATCGCAAGGCAGGTTATGCGGTCGCATTTCAACAATGCGAGCCTTCTCAGAAAGTCAAAGTAAAGGCGAACGGTAAATCATGAGACGACTGGCCAGGTCGTCACACTTTATTTAAGACTTCATGGGCTGCAAGTCTGGACACATTTTAGGTGCCGAATTGCTCCATAAGTGAACTGACATGGACCTTCTTCAAAGGTTGTCTCTTGGGATCCAATCCTCCTCTTCTTGGACATAAATTTTGGAAGGAGACTTTGATCATTCAACTTTAGCTTCTGAAGGAGAACTAGAGCTCAAGTGATGTCTGTGATTTGTGCCCTCGGGAGTCGTGATGGCGCCTATTAGTGAAAGCTAGGCAAGCCAATCAACCGAATTATTAGCCATGTTCCATTTTTTAAACTCATTTCAAATGAAAAAAAACCAACAATTAAAGAACAACATAATTTAATAGTGGTCCGCCAACTGAACTTGCCTTGTTGTGATAGGGGTACCGCCTTTTCATTCCCACCAAGGAGCCGTAGCTCCAAACTCCGATCCCTTTATTTCTGTCAATGATCCAAGTTTGGCCAATGCGTCTACTTCTGCATTATCTTCCCTCAAGATATCAGTAATTGACCACTCCCGAAATCGCGCCAACAAAACCTGGACCTTTACCACGTATTGTTGCATGCGGTGCTCTTTGGTTTCGAAGATCCCATAGACCTAATTTACTACCAGTTGTGAGTTGCATTTGATTTCGATGACCTCGAAATCACGACCCCGGGCCAGTTCGAGCCCTTTAATGAAAGCCTCATACTCTGCTTCATTATTAGTTAAAAGGACCGTCCTAATTTGCCTTAGGGTTTCTTCCGAAGGCGTGATTAATACTATACCAAGCCCGGACCATTTTACGTTGGAAGCTCCATTTGTAAATAAGGTCAAAACCCGCGATCTCGATTTCGAAACGATTACTGCCTCTCTGGTTGCCAGAGGCAGTAATCCCAGACTGAAATCGGCCATAAAGTTAGCCAAGACTTGTGACATAATTGCAATCCTTGGTTTATATTCTATATAGAAATCACTCATTTCGACGGCCCATTTGTCCAATCTACCCTAGAGATCAGGTTTGTGAAGGATGTTCCGCAAAGGGAAAGTGGTCACCACGGCTAGCGGGTGACATTAGAAGTAGGGCCTCAGCTTTCGAGCAGCGACTACGAGAGCTAACGCTAGTTTCTCCAAATGTGGGTAGCGAGTTTGTCTTCCTGTTAAAATTTTACTATAATAAAGGGGAGATTGCGTACCTTCGTCCTCACGGACTAAAACTACACTTACTGCGACTTCTGAGACCGTGAGGTAGATTAACAGCGTTTCACCTTCTTTTGGTTTCGAAAGCAACGGAAGGCTTGATAAGTATCTTTTCAAATCTCTCAAAGACTGCTGGCACTCGGGGGTCCATTTGAAATTATTTTTCTTTTTGAGCAGCGCCAAAAACACGCTGATATTTTTCTGATGACCGGGAAATGAACCTGCTCGAAGCTGCCAATCTCCCTGTGAGCTTTTGGATTTCCTTCACGCTTGACAGTTGCTTCGGATATCTTTGATGGCCTTGATCTTATCGGGGTTTACCTCAATTCCCCTTTGCGATACCAGAAATCCTACAAACTTACCAGAGATGACCTCAAACGTGCATTTCTCGGGGTTAAGTTTCATATTATGCTTTCTTAGGATGTCAAAAGTTTATTGTCGATGTTTAAGGTGATCACCTGCATTTAAAGACTTAACGAGCATATCGTCTATATAAACTTTCATAATTTTTTCTATTTATTTTTCAAACATCTTGTTCACGAGCCGTTGATAAGTGGCTCCGACATTTTTCAACCCGAAGGGCATCACATTATAGCAATATGTACTGAAATTTGTCATAAACAAAGTCTTCCTGATTCTCCAGATTCATCTTAATTTGATTGTACTCGGAATAAGCATCGAGGAAACTCATTAACTCGTGCCCGGCCATAGCATCAATCATTTGATCGATGTTTGGCAGTGGAACGAGTCTTTCGGGTACACCTTATTCAAATCTTTATAATCTACACACATACAAAATTTATTATTCTTCTTAGGAACTAATACTACATTAGCTAGCCAGTCTGGATACTTTACCTCTCGGATCAAACCGATATTAACTAAGTGAGTTATTTCTTCCTTGATGAATTTATTTTTGTCTTCGGCAATAGGGCATTTCTTTTGTCTAGCCGGCGGTATATTGTGATTCACACTTAACTTGTGCACGGCTACCTCCGTCGGATCCGCATGCGACCATGCAAAATAATCGGTATTAGATTTAAGAAATTTAGAGCCCGTTTGAACATAAGAATTTTTTCACTTTTTTTCGAAATCAGTGTTTGGCCATAAAGTTTCCAATTTTCACTTGAAGATGAATTTTGGAATTTTTCAAAAATTTGAAAAACTCTAAAAAGCTATTTTTCAAAAATTTCTCTCAAATCACTCACGAAACTTAAAAAACAACCCAAATTTTATTCATGTCCAAATACAACTCTAATTTTTCTTTTTGGCTAAATAGAAATTTTATTAATAGAAGCATAATACAAAAGTGGAGGGGAACATAAACCTTACCTCCAATAAAAGAGTAAATGTACACTTAGTCATCCTACTGTGATAACTAAATATACCTAAAAAGTGATAAGGTGTTAGACCTATGATGATGTAGCGATTTCTATTTTATAGTGATAGACAATCACATATACAAAAACAAAGTGAGGTTGTTCTAGGTCAGCTATACAAAAAAGTACATATGTTCCTTCTTCTATTATGTAATTTGGGGATGTGATCCCTTGTATGTGCATCTGAAATCTATCTGTGTCTTCTAGAGTTCACAAAAGTGTGTCAAAAAAGTGCAAGCAATCTTCAATTTTGCTTGGGTCTTGTGATAAGGAAAGCCAAGTTGAAGATGGCAATTTGAGTCCACCCTGTAGTTGGATGGCAGTGTTGTTTGCGATGTTGAGTGGGTAGCATTCCGGTTGCTGCTGTAGGCTATGGATTTAGGATGATAGCTAGTCTGCTGAATCTGCTGCTGTTGCTGCTGTTGGCTTTAGGGGAAGCCAATTTTAAGGTTGTTATCTGAGGCTGCCTTATAGTTGGATGGAAGTGTTTTTTGAGTTGTTGAGTTGGTTGTTGCTGTTGCATCTGAAGGTGAGAGGGGATCTTGTGTGATAGTGTTGCTACTGTTGAGTGTATGCTTGCATCTTGTGTCTTCTTTTAGGTTGTCTGGTTGTCTTGCGGCTTCTTTTGGGGGTGTTGTCTCCTTTTGATTTCTATTGGTTCTGTTGAATACTACTGCTGTGTTGCTGCATGTGGTGTAGTCTCCACTAATGTATTGTGAAAACAGAAGTCCATGATGATTGCTGTAGTTGCAACAAATTCAACACCAAGGGTGCTAATAACACACCTTGCAACTGCAGCAATGATCTGGACAATTTCAAACTATTTACTGTGGTGTAGAAGATGCTGAGTTTAGTAAAAGAGTTGATGTGCATGTTGTGGTTATTTTGGGATTTGGTTTCTTGCTGATGGAGTAGAAATTGGTTTTGGTTTGTGTGTTGTTGTTTTGTAAAAATGTGTTCATCTATGTTTTCTGCTGAGTGTTGCTTCTATTGTTTGTCTGTTGAGTGGGCTTCTATGTCATATGGTTGTTGCTGGATTAATGATTGCCTGCTCATGCTGCTGTTCCAGGGTGGCTGTATGTTGACTGAGTTCCAGTGATGTATTGTGGTAGGAAGGTCCTTGATGATTGTTGTAAGTGCAAGAGATTGAGCACTGAAAGTTCTAATACCATACCTTACAAATTACAGCAATATTCTGGACCTTATCCAGCTATCTGCATTATTGTGAGAGTTGTTGAGTTCAATGGGAGCTTGCTGCTGATGGTGTTGGCGTAGGTTTGGAGGTTTTCTTGACTGTTGCATTTAGGGGGTGAAGTTGTTGTTGTTGAGCTTCTTCTGTTGCTGGCAGTTGTTTTGCTGAAGTGAGCATCTACGTTCTTTTGATTTGGGAGAGTCTTGTTTGAGCTTGTCAGATATACCATTGGGATTGAGCTTTTGGTGTAATTGCACAGAGTGATTGCACAATACTTCCTCATTAATAAACTGATCATAGGAGTGAATCATGGCGAATAGAGAACTGTACTGTTGGTGCTTCCTTATGTGATTGTTGTATCTTTGTAGGAGTTTCTTCTGCTGTTGTTATGCTCCTGCTGTGACATGAAGTTGAGTGCTCGGGGTTGTGTGGCGGGGTTGTGGTGCTTCCTTATGTGATTGTTGTATCTTTATAGGAGTTTCTTCTACTGTTGTTATGCTCCTGCTGTGACATGAAGTTGAGTGCTTGTCAGATTTACCATTGGGATTGAGCTTTTGGTGTAATTGCACATAGTGATTGCACAATACTTCCTCAATACTTCCTCATTAATGAACTGATCATAGGAGTGAACCATGGCGAATAGAGAACTGAACTGTTGGTGCTTCCTTATGTGATTGTTGTATCTTTGAAGGAGTTTCTTCAGCTGTTGTTATGCTCCTGCTGTGAAATGACGTTGAGTGCTTGGGGTTGTGTGGCGGGAGATTAGTGAGTGGCTACTTGTGTGGTATGTCTCTTGTATGGTGTTGTTCCATGGAAAACCATATGTCGGCAGTTGGTATGGAGGTCTGAAGCCTCTGCTGTAGTTGTTGTTGCTGTATTGGCAGTGTTGGTAATGTTGTGCTCCAGTTCTTCTTTCCTGCAAACAACAAAAACCAGTTATGTGGGCTTCCAACCGAATTGTGGATTTGGTTGTGCTTGTGTTTCCTGCACAGGATATCAGTAAATTAGTGTAAAGCCATTGTTTTAGTCTCCCCTCTTCTCCCATGGGTTTTTTGCTGATGCCCTGTCTTACTTCTATGCCAGTCCATTTGCCAGGGGTTGTTATGGATATCTCAAGTAGTTGCTGCAGTAGTACTTGGTGCTGCATTTTCAGTGATAAACACCAGATTTTCTTGCCTGCATGCAATAACAAACAAGTTAGGTGATGTGGTTGATCTGTGAGGTTAACTACTTCTGTGTTTCCTGCAGGAAAGGAAGAAAAGTTAGTGTAGAGACACTACTCTATTCTTTTTTCGCCACTGCTGTTTTGCTTTTCCCCAGGTTTCATTTCCTTTGGCGGTGTTACTACCCCTTGATTCCTGCCACTCTTACTCTTAGGTATGGACATTGACTCTTATCACTGTCGATCAGTCTTCTACCTTGTACATCCAAATCATCAAAACAATAGCATTCCATAGGTCCAAAGTCCAGAGCATAGTTTGCCAGATGGTCTGCCAATTTGTTGCCTTCTCTGAGTGCGTGTGTTACTGTTATATTGCATCTTGCCATCAATTCTTTAATCTCTGCAATTGTTTCATCAATGGACCATGGCACTCTCCATTCTCCCTTTATATATTTCAATAGCATCATTGAGTCAATGTGGAGGTCTATGAGGAGGTGGTCATTGTGAACACAGAATCTCAAGGCCTCTAGCATTGCCTGTGCCTCAACTTCTGTACTTGTGCCTTCTTGGATTTCCTTACTTCATGCATATATGACATCTCCATTCTCATCTCTTAATATGAATCCAATGGAACTTCTTCCAGGATTACCTCTAGAGGCTCCATCTGCGTTAATTTTTATCCACCTTTGATTGGGGAATTCCCAAAGCACCTTTGTGTATTTTAGAGTAGGGGTATACTGCTCCATCATAAGAATTATATCTGGCCATTTCCGAGGATGTTTTGAATACCTAGCTTCCTAACTTTGATGAGTAGCTGTAGAGTATAAGTGATCTGATAGATTACTCTATTGACAGTGACTGTATCTCTATATTTGTAGTTGTTCCTTCTCTTCCACAGTTCCCATATAATCACTGTAGGTGAGGCCTGCATTATTGGTTTCAGTCGATTGACAACATCTGCAGTCCAGCATTTGATCACTGCTTGGTGCAGTGTGATTCCCTCCCTGTTAATTCCTGCATTACCAAGGAAGTACCTCTATACCTTACTTTCAGCATATGATGTGAAGAGCAGGTGTTGTCTTGTTTCTTCTTGTGGCTCTGCACAGCACCAACATTTAGAAGCCATGTGGTAGCCCAGTTTTTTGAAGAAGTCATCAAGTGGTATTTTGTTTCTCCGTACTTTCCACATGAAGAAAGCAATCTTGAAAGGTAGCCCTTGCACCCAAATGTCTCTATAAGCATTAGAAGGATGCTACTTCTTTCTCAAGTTTTCCCAAGCTGATTTAACAGTGAAGTCACCTCTGTTTTCTAAAATCTATGCAGGCTTATCAAGTATATCAGTCAAGGCTAGTGGTTTGATGTTTTCCAGTATGTGTGCAGCAAACTCATTTGGCATATTTCTCTTATCTTCTCCTCCATCCAGTGGCCTTCATATACTACATCCTGTATGTTTTGTATGGTTTCATCACATACAAAATCAGGTGGAGTAACAAAGTACAGTGCGCCCAGTCCAGTCCAGTTTTCAAACCAGAATAAAGAAGATCCCATTTTAGGTTGCCAGAAGATTTGGTGTTCTATAATGTTTCTGCATTCAACCATTTTCCTCCATATATGATATCCACCTCTCCAAGGGAGAATTATAGGATTGAGCTTTTTGCAGTACTTCTGACTCGTGAATGAGCTCCACAGACTTGGTTTTGTCCTGAAAATCCGCCATAACTTACAAAACAGTGCTGTCGACATGTAATGTAGAGACCAGAATCCTACACCTCCTTCCTCACATGGTATGCACAAGGTGTTCCATGATGCCCAGTGTCTGCTTGGGCTTCCAACAGAATTGCACCAGAAGAATTGAGCAATTATCTTATATAGCTTGTTGATTACACAGACATGGGGGTTTACTACAGAAAGGAGGTGTATTGGCATGCTTTATAAAACATGTGTTATAAGCACTGCCCTTCCCCCTGTAGACAGTAATTTTCCTTTCCATGCTTGAAGCTTGTCCATCACCTTTTGTATGAGGCCTAGATAGTAGCTCATCTTTCTTCTATGGTAGAAAACTGGACATCCTAGGTAAGTAAAAGTGAATTATTGTCTATGGATACCTATGATCCTTTATACTTTGTTGACTACCTGTGCAGAAGTGGAATGATGCAAGTACACAGTAGATTTGCTCTTGTTTATCAATTGACCAGAGGCACTTTCATATACAGTCAGTACCTTCATTATCAGCTACAATGAAGTAGCATCTGAAGAAGAGAAGATGATATCAGCATATGCTAAATGGTTTATCTTGGGACTCCATTTAGGCAATCCAAATCCACAAAAATACAGATTGTAGTGTAGAGCATTGAGTCCTCTAAACATAGCCTCTGCTGCCAGTATAAACAAGGCAGGTGACAGAGGGTCACCTTGCTTGACTCCCCTTGTGGATTTAAAGAAACCATGTGGCTCTCCATTGATTAGTACAGAGTACCAATTGTTTGCCACAATCCCATGTATCAAGCCAATGAATCTCTCTTCAAATCACATATTCCTTAGAACCTCTGTTAAGAAGAGCCATGACGATCCATCATATGCTTTTGTCATATCCAGTTTGAGTACCACATTTGGACCTGCTTTAGTTCTCAAACGAATGTCTGTTATAACTTCTTGAGTTAACAGCACATTTACCATAATACTTCTGTCTTTTACAAAACCAGCTCGTTCTTCAGAGATTAGTTTTGGTAAGATGTTTACCATTCTGTCATGGATTACTCTGGAGAAGATTTTATTGCTGAAGTTACTGAGACTAATTTGTCTCATATCTGAAAAGGTCACTACCTCCTTCTTTTTTGGCAATAGCACCAGTATGTGTGTTATGCACTTGGGGAGAGTATGTCCATTGAAGATTGCTTTTATCATATCAAATATGTCATTCTCAATTATGTCCCAGCATGATTGGTAGAAACACCCAATGAAACCATCAGGTCTACCAGCACTTTCTGCATTAACCCAAACACTGCTTGCTTGATTTCCTCCTTTGTTGGTTGCTGCATTAATATGGTGTTATCTGTGCTTTCCACCAATGTAGGACATGCTCCAGGATTTTGAATGTTGTTGGGATGGTTTCCTCATGGAATTGTGCTTTGAAGTAGTTAACTGCTTCCTCTGCTATTTCTTCACTATCTTCCAACCATGTATCGTGACTATTTTATATTCTTTTCAACTGTAACCTCTTCCTTCTGCCATTCACCTCTGCATGAAAGAACTTTGTGTTTCTATCTCCATCTTTGAACCATGTCATGCAGCTTTTTGCTTCTAGAATTCCTCCTATAGGGTCAAATATCTGATTAAGTCAGCCTGTACCTTTTGTAATCTTCCTCTGTTCTTGACAGTAGGTTGTAATTCAAACTGTGCTTCATGTACTTTGACCACTTCCTCCAAGCTTGCTATCTTTTGAATGATATCTCCATATGTTGCTTTGCTCCATGTTGATAAGGCTCTTTTCAACTTATTCAATTTGTGATTAAATAGAAGGAAAGGATCCCCTATGAAGTATGCGTTCCAGTGTTCTTTTACCACTTCTTTGAAATAATGGTGCTTTATCCAGAAATTAGGAATCTGAAAGCTTTCTTTGTAGGTATAGCATTTTGGTTACAAGATAGTAGCATGGGGCACTGATCTGAGCTTATCTTTGGCAAGTGAGTAACTTCCAGTTGTGGCAGCCACTATTGGAGTGCACAATTAGCTATGCATCTGTCCAGCCTTTTGAATATGCAATCTTCCTCATCTCTCCCATTCCACCATGTGTATATGCTCCCTTTAAAACCAAGGTCAGAAAGGTTACAAGTATTGATCCAGTGATTAAAGTCTTCAACTTCATTGAGGGATACTGGGAGTCCACCAAATTTTTCTTCCTCATCCCATATCACATTAAAGTCTCCTCCTACAAGCCAAGGTAGTGACAAATCTCTAGCAAGATTATATAAGCTATCTCACAGCTCAATTTTTTCAATAGCATCACATTTTTCATATACAAAAGTGACAATGAATGAAGAGTGTGACTTCATGCTTGTCAGTTGCAGTGTTAGCTGCCGTTCCATGTCATTTATTATGTCTACTTCAGGATCATCATCCACAAAAACCCATATCTTGTTTGACACATTGGCATAGCACTTAGGCATTCCAATCTTCCTTCTATATCTCTCCAATTTTTTGGCTTTCTGCTTAGACTCCTTTATCCTTGAGCTCTTCATCCCAATTAATAACTTCTTTATTTGCACTTGAAGTCTAATGACCTTGATTTGCAGCTCTTTAGTTTGACATCTTGATAAAGGCCCTCTTTAAGATTCTAAATCTTCTTCCTTGTCCTTAAATAGATCTGAGCTTCCTATGATGCTATTATTCCCCTCTTCTTCATGAAAATTCGTCCTCGAATTTCGACCATGCAAGTAAAAGAAGTCACCATTAGTAAATGGCATCAACTAATATGAAAAAATGGTAGGAATAAAACAAGATAGTGACCATTTGTCCACTTAACCCAGTTAAGCTTGACAGTTGTAAATACTCCTTTATAAAGCATATCGACATCATCATCCCAATCAATTTATGCCTACTTAGATATGTCCAATGAAAACCTCTCTTAGATGCACTATATAATGAAATTTGCATTGCGATCTTGTCAATAAGGTAGTCCAAACATGTGCATGCCAAAGAAATTACAAAATATTGGTCATGCATCCATTTAACACAAGTATATCTGCCACATGTATCAAATAAAATACTTTTATGATGTAGCCAAGTATCAATTATAAATCCCATGTATTCTTCTAAATGTAAGTTATTCCAAGAAGCACATAAATTCTCAGAAAGGTCAGAAAAACCCATAAATTCCAAAATAAAAATTTCAATACATTTAAGCTCATGATTATAACTTGTTCCAATAAAAATCGCAGCATCAATGGATTCTACATAATTGCTCAAACTGTCACAGAAAGAGTCATGGATAGGTTCATGAAAGAGTATTAGATCACTAACGTCACAGTGATCATGCATATCCTCTTTACTAGTAGCATGACTAGAGGAATGACTTCCCATCAAACAACGAAACTTACATTCTAGCAATTTATCACATGAAAACTCATTAGACGCTTGAATAACAGAAGAAAGAACATTTTACTAATTAGCAAGCCTCTTCTCATAATTTTCATGCATCTTTCCACCAAGTTAGAATGCATAATCACCTATGTCATACTTAATTTCAAAAAGAAGCAAATTACTCTTGCACTTGAACTTAAATACTACACTTAATGACTTGATATGCATCAAAATATAATCATCCACAAAAATTATAAAATCACCAACATAAGAGATAAGAGTATAGTTCATTACCTCCAAAAATACCTTTGGTGTTCTAGAAAGGCCAAGAATGTGAATAAACCAATTATACGTACTGTAATTGACTTATTTATTAATGGAACAACATCACCTTATATTATTTTATGCAATGGTTCCAATATAGCAATGGATTTAGGGAAGTCCATGTCATGAACCTGTAAATAAGAATCAAAATAGTCAAAAGATTCAATAACAAAGAATTTAATCAAGCTTTTATCTTCCACCATCCAACAAGAATTGATTTCGCAAAATTCGTGTTGGAATCCAATTGGATCCTTTGCCACAATCTCTTGCGCCTTACCTCCCTTTTAAAAGGTCTTTCAAAACTTGGCTGCACAAAATCACAAGAACTAAAACAAAAAAGAGTCAATAGGTTAGGAAGTAATGAATATTTTCTTGCTTACACTCTTTTTGGCTTTTATCACAAGAGTAAATTTTTCATCACCGTTAGCGTCTTTTCTCTCACTAAACTTTTTTTCTTTTTCTACATTTAAACCCTCTTGTTTTTCTCTCTCAACCTCAAAGACTTTTCTTATCTCACTGTTTTCTCTCTTTTCTTTTCCCTCAAGCTACTCTTTTTCTCAATTGACATCCCCTTCTCTTCACTCAATCAAACCTCTCATTTTTCCTCTTAGGATGTCAACATGCACTCCCTTACTCCTCTCATTCTTTTCTCTCTCATATTTTTCCGGATCCATTGACCATATGTTGCCATCGGCTGAAGAGGATGATCAGGTTGTAGAATGCATCCAGATAGAATCAAGCATTGAACAAGAAGAAGATCTGGAGGAGGAATCTGAATTCAACGATGATGAGGAAGACTCGGAGGAGGATGCGGAAGAGGAGCCAGAAGAAGAGAAGAGCACATGAAGCGACTCAGGGAATGGTTTTTAGGATTGGTTGATTTCCCCTCCTCTCCCTACTTTGTACCTTTACCCCTATTTTTCTATGATGTAATCCTTGATACCACTTGTATCAGTCTAAATTATCAATGAAAATAAATTGCTTCGGATCTAAATGTGTCAAGTCTAAATGTCTGTCAAATGTCTGCAAATTAGGCCTACCTCCGGCAATGAGAGATCCTTTGGAATTCTAGGAACACGCTAGTTGCAATGCACGAATTTCTTGCTCTGCGTGATTTTTTGCCCGTACAAAAATGAAGAAACTGACACTTGATCCTTTTCTGTTCTTTCTTCTGATTTCTTTTGCTTTATTATTATCCCCATAAAAGAAAAGAAAGTTGGTTTTTGTCGACTAAAACTGGCGGAACCACCATAAAATCAAAGGTCGAAAGGAAAGATGTCAGCCGTAGAAGACCCAATTGAACATGCTCTGATCATAGCTGATAGCCCGGGGCGATCGGGGGGAAAGGACAGTACTAGGAATGATGAACGCGTGGCTAGGTTGGCCTAGGAAATGGAACCCTTAAGGGAGGAGGTACAACATATCAGAGAATTGGCGTATCTGACCGCGACAACACTTCCTCAACCACCCAGATTCCGTTCTTTGGATTCACTTCCAGATCATTTTCCTTCAACATCACGCCTAAACAACAACACACCAACCTCAACCCTACCACTCAAGTCATACCTCCAGTAATCCCCGCTAACCTACCAAATCCCCCTATTCACACTCCTTACCTACAACAATACCTTCAGACATCACAGAACCCATCTATTATCAATAATGCAACTACCCCTACCCGTGACGGAGTCACTTTTACCACTGACCAGCACATACATGTGGCATGTGCCGCTACTCACTAGCGGTACCGAACCTACCTTTACAGCACCCCTCACGGTCAGGGTGCCACATGAGATGGATTAATATGCCGAGATGGAGAGAGAAGCCAGGCGTAAGGAAGAAGAGTCGGTATCTGAGCAGTTGCAAATGTTGAGAAGGTAAATGAAGAGTCTCCAAGTTGCCCCAGGAAGTGAAAGCTTGGATTGTGAGAACCTATATATTCACCTAGATGTGGATATGCTAGTAGGGTACAAACCTCCAAATTTCGATGTCTTCGATGGGACGGGGGACCCTCACGCACATTTAAATGGTTATTGCGTCAAGTTGGTCGGAGTCGGAAGAAATGAGAAACTAAGGATGCAGTTGTTTATAAGAAGTCTAACGGGAGAAGCACTCACCTGGTATACCTGACAGGACTCGTAAAATTGGAGAACTTAGCAAGATATGGCAGAGGACTTCATGAATCATTTTCGAATCAACACAGAGATCACTCCTCATCGGTCCGCGCTGGTGAACCTGCAGAAAAACCATCAGAGTCGTTTCAAGAATATACACGACGGTGGAGGACAGAAGCTGCTAGGGTGCAACTGCCGCTGGACGATAGTGAACTAACCAAGTATTTCATCCGAGCCCAAGAGGGAATATACTTTGAAAAGATGATGGAAATGATAGGTGAAAAGTTCCGCAAGATAGCTAAGATGGGAGATTTCTTAGAACATGACATAAAATCCAGTAAAGTGCAATCAATGGCAGCACTGCAAGTGGCTAGCAAGGCCATCTAGTCAGGGTCAATCGGTAGTAGAAAGAAGAAGAAAAAGGATGTCTCAGCAGTCGTCCCATACTACCAATCTAACCCATCTCATGGAAGCACCTCGTATTCCCCAAATAACCACTCACGACCACCCACTTACGCTCCAGTCTATAATACCAAAACATACTACAACCCTCAACCACAATACAACCATCCTCGAGCCAACAACAACCAAAACCCATGACGACCACATGCTTCTGCCCAAACCACTACTCACCAAAACCGACCTGTCTATGCACCACGCCCTCATCCCAACTTTGAAGAGAGGGGTCCCAGAACTTATACCCTGATTGCTGAGCCTCTGGCCCAATTGTTTGAAAGTTTGAGAAGAGCATGATTGATACACCCAATCGAGGGAAGGGTTTCCGAACATCCCTCCAAATATTTTGATGCCATTAAGAGATGCGTGCATCATACCATTGTACCAGGGCACGATACTGAAGACTGTTTCAAGTTGAAAAATCAAAAGGGAAATCCTAATCAAGAGCAGAGCCATCCAGTGCACTCCAGCACCACGTAATGTGAATTGCAACCCATTGCCAAATCATTGAAATCAGGGAATTAACATGATCACGCTCAATGAAGAATGGTACCTGAAGGGAACTATTGTCACCATAGGGAACACAGAAGCCGCAATGATCCCTCCTCAAAAGGCTCCAATCATTATAGTACAACTAAGGCCTATAGTGACAGTTCAAACCTATACGCAGCAACCTGCCGATGCCACTCAGGGCGGAGAAGATCGGTAATACAAAATTGTCGCATGGACCTACCAACAAAAGGGAAAGACCAAAATGTCAGACTCTGCCGCAGCTCATGGTATGACTAGGTCTGGGAGATGCTACGCCCGAAATTCGGGGAGAGAACAAATTCCAAGGAGGAAGATAACAGACCCAGAAGTTGCTGAGTTTTTAACAAGGATGTCAAGTAAAGATTATTCTATGGATTTATTAATGAGTTCCGACAGTCATAAGAATGCTTTGTTGAAAGTACTAAGCGGGGTAAGCATACAAAAAAACACCACTAGTGAGGCATTGGCCGCGACACTTGGGAAAATGATAGAAGAAAACATGATCACTTTCAGAAGAGACGAACTTCCTGTCGAAGGCGCAAGCCACAACAAGCCTGTTCACATCATTGTCAAATGCGGGGACAAATTGGTATCCCAATTGTTGGTCGATGGAGGATCAGGAGTCAACATTTGTCCGCTCTCCACCTTGCGGGAGTTAGGAATTAATTTGAGGGAGGTTAAGGAATGCCACGTAAGGGTGAGGGCCCTTGATGGTTCACAAAAGGATGTTATTGGGGAAATTTATCTAGCTTTGCAAATCGGGCCGGTCGATTTTCTGGTATTGTTCCAGGTGATGGATATCTCCTCTTCCTACAATTTGTTTATGGGCAGGCCCTGGATATATATGGTAGGGGTCATGCCATCTACCTTGCACCAATGTATAAATTTAGAGTGGAGATGCCAAGAGACCGCGATCCACGTGAGTGGCACTCCCCCTATTTGGAGTTTGCAGTCCCATTCATTGAGGGGCTAGACAGAGTCGCCTTCCCCACTATGGAAATCATGCAGACTACTAAGGTGTAGAGGACTGAAAAAATTAGGAAATGCAATCACCGTATAGATCCAAGATGGCCATGAGGGAGATGATGAAATATGGATACAAGCTAGGAACAGGGTTAGGAGCCAAGTGAAATGAAATCACATAGCCAATTGAACACTACAGGAAGAAAGGAAGGGCTGGCATAGGATATCAGCCTCCAAAAGGGAAAACTGGCACTAGTAGCTAGGAAAAAGGTTTTTGTGCCAAAGCATGTTGCAAGTCCGGGACTAATGCAATATAAAACGCAGAAACAAGAAAACGAAGGATAGAAGCAAGACGCTCAATGAACTATCAAGAAAACACATAGGAACTAGTATACTTACCCTTTTGATGAAGTCACGTAGTACCTATACTATACGAACGACCCTCAAGACAACAATTGTCTTGCAAATTGTTCGATCAAACAAAGGAACAAATTCAATTTTGAATCATACCAAAATTGGACAAGTTAAAGTCACACATTTAGGAGCACAAGGTGGCTGTCGAAAATTCTTAAATTTAATGTCAAAAACTACTAAAAATAATGAGGTCTTTAGGCTTATATAGAATGAGCCTTGTCCTAAATCAACTAGGAAACAAATAACTAACAAAAAGGCCACAATTTGGCTAAATAAAAAGATTGGTCACGCAGGACCTCCACGTAAGAGTCAATGTCTTCCAGAACAACACAATAATACAACATAAACACAAATGTGTAGTATCAACATCACACGCCTCACTAAGGCCAATCACCAATGCCTAAATTAAGGCTAACCAACGCCTTGTCTTGTCTTATCCAACATTGATGGCATGAACGTAGCTTGATCAGCTTGGCCTGCATCATCTAGGGATTAAAGTCTTGAAGATTGATTGATAAAGAAACGTTCTTGAACCGATTCTTGAAGTTCTTGATCGGTAGAAACCGATAATCTTGAAATCTTGAAACTCTAGTTGGAATCTTGAAGGTGCACGTTTGATCTTGAAAGTCTTGAAGTTCTTGAACGCCCAAAATTTTTGTTCTTAAAGGTAGTCACGAGAAACTCAAGAATCTTGATGTTCTTGGAATTAAAATTGTAGTTCTTGAAGTGTTTTGCTTTGTTCTTGAAGAGGATCTTGAATCCTCAAACGTTCTTAATGAGTCTTCCTTGCATTCTTGAATTTCTTGACCATTAATTTGGTTGTTCTTGTAAGGTCTTGAAAACTTGTGAAGAGAGAAGAGAGAGGGCCGAATTTGGGAGGAAAGGGAGGAGGAATAGAAAACCCTTATTCTAGTCCAAAAAGGAAACAACTCCTAATCCAAAAGGGAGAAGTTTCAAGAAGTTGAAAACCTATTGGACAAGGAGAAGAGGGGCGAAATTTGGTTGGAAAAGGAAAGGGGGGGGGGCAAGGTGGCAAAAATCCTAAGGGCTAAGGAGAGTGGATTGGTCTTCTCCAAACTAAAGTGGGAAAACTTCTAAATTTTTCTTATCTCTTCTATTTCGAAATTCTTTCTGAATTACATTAATTCTAATTAGTAATTCTTGGGTAATTTCCTACTTAAGTATTTACTAATCTTTGAGCTTTTAGGACCTCGTGCTAAAACTCAGAACTTCCACTTTCGTAGATAATTCTTGGCTTCTTGTGCTCACTTAAAAAGTTGTCCGCCTATCGAGTCACATAAACTCGCTCAGCCCGAAGAAACTATTGAACTTGTGAACTTGAAAGGTCACTAAGGAACTTGACCAATTAGAGGAAGCCAATTTAAGGACAAGTACGAAATCCTACCCGAAATTTGAGTGAACTCGAGAGTCAATCAAAAAGTGCGAGAGAGTATTTTTAAGTAACCTTAACATATTCTCTAGTCTTGTTTCATTTGCAGGTACATGGCTACGGAAGGAGAAAAGGTTGTGACCAACATTACTTTGGACGACCTCTTGGCCGAAGTAGGGTCAATTAGCATCGTAATGGAGAACCTTGAAAGAATCGTTAGTACTCAAAAGAATGCCGGGGAAGGAACTAATGATGGTTCCACCTTAGGACCTAAACATGATTGTACTGTTTGTGAGCTGGAGAGTGACGAAGAGATAGTGAAAGCTGAAACCGAAGACGTGGACCATGCCATTACATTAACCCTGCCAGATAATGTTTGCGCTATGATGCAACCAGGTGAGTATTTGCGAGGTAATGATAGTTCTAAACTGTTAATTTGCCTAGTTCATAAAGGTATTTACTTGAGTTCTAATTATGAAGTTTCTACTAACGTTCACCCCTTGCCTAGTGTTGTTGATGACATTTTGCGAGAATATGTGGACATGTTTGCCCCACGAGGAGATGGTTCATTCCAAGCGTTGCAGAAGATCAATAACAACGCCTATGTTATAAACCTGCCTGGTGAGTATAGTGTTTCTAAGACATTCAACATTTCTAACTTAACTCATTGTGTTGCAGGTAATGCCTCTTTGAAAGATGAAGATGGTTCGATTTCAAGGACGAAATCTTCTCAAGAAGGGGAGAATGATGCAGGCCAACGTTATCAAGTTACGTTCATGTCATCAATGTTGGATAATACAAGACAAGGTGTTAGTGAGGTGTGTGATGTTGATGTTACACATTTGTGTTTATGTTGTATTATTGTGTTGCTATGGAAGACACTGATTCTTACGTGGGGGTCCTGTGTGACCATTCTTTTTACATAGCCAAATTGTGGCCTTTTGTTAGTTATTTGTTTCCTAGTTGATTTAGGACAAGGCTCATTCTATATAAGCCTAAAGACCTCATTATTTATAGTAGTTTTTGACATTAAATTGATGAATTTTCAGCAGCCACCTTGTGCTCCCAAACGTGTGACTTTAACTTGTAAAATTTTGGCGTGATTCAACATTTAATTTGTTCCTTTGTTTGATCAACCAATTTGCATGACAATCGTTGTCTTGAGGGTCGTTTGTATAGTATAGGTACTCGTTGATTCCATCAAGAAGGTAAGTAGAATAGTTCCTACTTGTTGTCTTTATAATTCATAGAGCATCTTACTTTTATCATTTGTTTTCTTATTTTCGTGTTTAATATTGCATCAGGGACAGAGTTTAATATCCAAAGATGATATCATCGATGGGATGGAAAAGCTGTTCGTGAATATGATTGAAGAATGCTGTGAAGGAACTGACATCAAGACACTGACTATCAGGGATGCCGAACTAGGGGAAGAGCTATAATATTAGACTGTCAGTCCATCTTTGGTTCACCGGGAGTCTTGGTAGTATGGAACTGTAAAAGTTTTCTTTTGAAAGAGCACGGTTAATTGAGGCATGTACCGTGTCTGTACCTTTTTGTCATTTGCCTCTTGTAAACGCTTAAGACGTTCCCCTTTGGATGAAATAAAAAGAATTAGTTTCTTAAATATCGCAACTCGATTTTACTGCTTTATTTATACTTAGTTTTCTTTTCAGTAACCAAACCGAAAAATATTTAAGAAATAGTTTTTCTTAAATATTGCAACTCGATTTCACTACTTTATTTATACTTAGTTTTTCTTTTCAGTAACCAAACCGATAAAAAACTGCATTCCACGATTATGACATGTAACGAAACTGCTAAGCACAATGACCCGGATTATGAGGAATATGGCTAAAGTATGATGCCAAACAATCTCTCCCAGGAGATCGAACAGTTGGAGAGTAAGAAGAAGCCCAATCTTGAAAAAACAGAAGTAGTCAATCTTGGAAGTGAAGAAGACACGAGAGAAACTGGAATCAACATTTACCTAAAAGCCGAGCAGAAGGAACAAATGATTGAGCTCCTTCGACAGTACGTCGATATGTTCGCATCGTCCTATAATAACATGCCAGGATTAAGCACCGAAATTTTCTCGCATCGACTACCCATTGACCCTACCAGACCTCCGGTCATGCAGAAGCCCAAGAAGTTCAAACCTGATTTAAGTCCGAGGATAAAGGAAGAGGTGACCAAGCAGATAGAAGATTATGTGGTAAGGGTCCAAGCTGGTTGGCAAACATCGTCCCGGTGCCCAAAAAGGACAAAAAGATCACAATATCTGTGGATTACCGGGATCTTAAAAAAGCTAGCCCGAAGGATAATTTCCCCTTGCAAAATATCCAAGCAGTCGTTTGTGGATTGTTTTGCTGGATACCATCAAATCTGAATGCACGAGGAAGATGCAGAGAAGACAACTTTCACCACACTTTGGGGAGTCTACTGTTGTAGGGTTATGCCATTCGGTCTCAAGAACACCGGCGCCACCTACATGAGGGCCATGACAACCCTCTTTCACGACATGATTCATAAAGAGATTGAAGTGTATGTGGATAATGTCATCATAAAATCTCAAAAGAGTTAAGAGCTGTTGGACGACCTGAAGAAATTTTTTGAACGCCTACGAAGGTACAGTTTGAAGTTGAATCCAGCAAATTGTGCATTAGGAGTCCCTGTTGGAAAACTATTAGGTATTATTGTAAGCAGGAAAGGGATAGAACTGGACCCATAAAAAATCAAAGCCATCCGAAATTACCACTACCAAAGAGCAAGAAAGATGTCATGAGTTTCTTGGGAAGAGTCAATTACATCAGTCGCTTCATAGCCTAGTTTACGGTAATATGTGAACCCATTTTTAAGCTTCTAAAGAAGGATTCTGCCACGAAATGGACGGAGTGCCAGAAAGCCTTCGATAGAATCAAAGAGTATCTTTCAAACAAGGTCTTCATTTTCTTTTGCTAGTCTTATCATAGCTGTTAATTATCTTCTATCTTAGCTGATTCTTTTTCTGGCATTAAGTACAGTTGATCTCCTATTTTCTTTTACCTTCGTCCTAAATTAGAGTGTATTATATTTATCTCTACTCCTTCTTGGCTTCTATAGGTATTTTCGCTTACTGCATATTCTTCCTTATTCATTTTAATAAATAGTTTTCTTTAATACTAGGCTCTGATACCAATTTATGGGGTGCGGAATTCATAATACTATGCTTACTGGTTATAGAAGGCTTTTTTATGGAATTCTTGTTTTAGTGGTATTAACCTTTTTATTTCTTTAACACATTCATTAATAAATTCTAAATATTCTACGTCTTGTGTTCTAATGTAACTTATTATATTATCTACAAGTTGTTTTTCTAATAAATCTAGGTTTTTCATGGTTTCTATCCAATATTCTAAGTATTCTTGGTTTATCATTAATCTGAGTATATATCTAGGTCATATAAGTCTATATTATCTGCTATATTGAATTGATACCATTGGTGATTTATTAGCAGCATTATTTCAGTAAATTCTGTTATTTCTTCTATAAGTAATAAATCAAATATTTTTCTTTTAATATCATTATTAAGGTTTCTACGTAAATATAGTACTAGTATTTTATATTGTTGATTAATTAATATAAGATATTTTCTTTGATCCATTATTCCTGTTATATAATATTGGTGTGATTTTGTTTCTTCCATTGTTATATTTTGTGGGGTATCATATTCTAATCTCTTAGATGTACTCATTCTAGACGATGATGATGGGGTTTCATAACTTAGTCTTTTAGATGTATTTATTCTATCTTTTACTATTTCTAAATCTTCTTCTATATCTATTTCTCTGTAACTATAGTCATTTTTATCTATAACAATAACTATTTGTTCGAAAGGATTTTCTATTTTTTTATTTTATTTATTTTATTTTTAGCAGTTATTTTATGTTTAGTTGTTAAAATGTATAAGTTTTTACAGCGTGCTGTAAAGATTTTACTTCCTTGTGCTAGTTCTATCCCTGATATTTTCCAGTATAGTACTAATGATTTGTCTATATTTCTATCTTCCATTGCTACTGAATAATTTGCACTAATGATGAATTTAAATTTTTGGTATATTAAATTTCCTCTTATTGCACTTATTATGCTTTTTTCTATAGGTTGTATAATCCTATCATCTGCTAAATATATTTCTATAGGTGTATCTATTCCTTCTCTAAAACATGCTTTAATTAATATTTCTGTTCCTCCTAGGTGTACATATTTAATTGGATTTTTAGCTCTTATATCTTGTATTTCTTTGTTTATTACTTTTTTATTTATGATTGGTATTTTTGCTTTTCCTTTAGTATATGTACAATCTATTATATGTTCTTTTTGACTTATTATGTAATATTCTTCTATTTTTCTTTTAAACCAGTTTTTTATCATAGGTACTTCTAGGATTTTATCTACTCTTAAGTCTAATTCTTTACCTTTTATTTGTTCAAACATGTTGTTATCAAAAATTATTTTTTGTTCAAAAGATTCTTCATCTTGGTATTCTTTATGTTTAAGTATTTGTATATCACTCTCAGTCATACTCTACTTCTTCATTATTTATGTCATTTATTCAAAAATTATTTTTTGTTCAAAAGATTCTTCATCTTGGTATTCTTTATGTTTAAGTATTTGTATGTCACTCCCAGTCATACTCTACTTCTTCATTATTTATGTCATTTATTTCAGTTTTGGATAACTCATATATGCTATCTTCACTTTCTATTTCATAGTCTATATAATCTATTTGGGTATAGTCATCATTTTCGATTATAACTTCAATTTTTTTTATTTTTTTTGGTTAATAGGTGATTTTATTTAAATCAGTTAGGTAAAATATACAAAAAGGGAGGGGGACATGAACCTTACCTCCCCAAAGAAGTAAATGTACCTAGTCTTATAGATACAAAAATACAAAAGGTGTCCATTAGGTACCAAATGTGTCCAACCTAGGTTAAAGTAATGTGTATCTATCTTATATGGACGGTAGATAAACATCTGTACAAAATCAAAGTGGAGTGCTTCCAGGTCTTCCATTCTGTTCTTGTGTAGTTCTGTTTCTGATTCCTTGATAATGGTCCCTTGAAAGTTGCTTTGTTGGTTGTTGCTCTCTTTGCCTGTGATGTGAAGTTTACTGCTTTTATAGGTAGGAGGTAATTGATGCAATTGCATTAGTAAATACAATTGCATAAATGGCCTACTCCTGGGTGGATTTGGATTGTTGGGGCTGCTGATTGTTCTCTGTTCATGGGTGTCTCTGCTGCTTCTGTTTCTTGTGTGGGAGTTGAGGATGTGGCTGCTGTTTTCCTTCTGTTTCCTGTTGCCATTGATTGTTTTAATCTGTAAGAATTTCTTACCTAGTACACCTCCAGGTTGAGCATGATAACATGCTAATACCACTGAATAGTGCTTTAGGCTCGTATGAGTATTCTGATCTTTCTCAAAACTGTATGTAAGGGCAAACAGTCTGGTGCTTGTGTGTGTCTGGGGTTGACCATCTTCTTCCTTGCAATATTTCTTTACTTTCCTTGTGTGCTTGGAATCCTGGGAGTGGTGTCTTTTGGTAACAAAATCTTTGAGTCCTTGATGTTGCTGCCTCTGCTGATTGGTGCTGCTTGCCATGTCTGTGGGGGATTTGATAATGCTGCATCTGCTGCTTATCTTTTGCTTAAGAGTGTCACTGCTGCTGCTGCTTCTTGAGTGGGAAATCCGCTGATGCTGTTGAGATGTTGAAAGTGTGATTACTGTGTCGCGACCCAACCTAGGGGGCCCACGACCGGGCACCGAACCCTGCTTGCAGAGTACCGGCGAACCCTGTACATGACTACCCTTATTATTCATAAGGTGCACATACTAGCCAACACGGGAATAACGACATGAACCCTGTTGACAATAATAACATTAACCTGTTAACTAGGATAACATAAACTTTTCGACAATAACCTGTCATACCATAACATACATTCACCACACATCATCAACCGGGCTATATACAAAACCACACAACAAAATAAATACTTTGCCGATACGGCAATTTAACTTTACATAGCCCAACCCTTAACTACACATAACTGACATTTGTCTATTGAGCCTCTAAGGAGTGAGTACATATATACCAAAACACAACCTACGTCGGAACAGGACTCCGACATGCCCAAAAACTTTACACAAAAGGCATACCCAAGTATAGCAGGTCCGGAAGATGAACCCTGCTATGTCTGCTGATCTGACAACCTACTGCGGTGGAGGA